>CM021323.1:10777556-10847741 GCA_010645155.1 Tigriopus japonicus
TCATTAATATTGTTTATAAAATTACTGTTTATAAGAAATTTGATCTACCAATGAGTAACTGTTGGCAGATCTATACAACCCTTCTAAAGTGGGTTGGTCAGGAATAGTTTTTAAAAATTTGTCCAATCCTGCCTTAAATGCTGTTAGAGGATCAGCTCCTACATATTCCCGACGAAGATTAATGGGCAGCAAATTGAACAATGAAGGAGCCCGATAAAGAAGAAAGGAGGAATTGACTAAAAAATTATCAATTTCTAGGACGTTAAAAGCTAATCTGAAGGAGAAACTTCAATCTAACTCGATTTACCAAGATTTTTCCACAAAACTAGTTTCTAGAGATAGGCATATTTTTAGTCAGAAAACAAATAAATTTTTGGTTGTGATTTTCAATGCAAAATTATGCAACTTTTTAAATGTCGTTTTGTCCGCTCAACAATGTCAAATTTTCCTCTACATTGAAACAAAAGGGGAATTGTGATCAAATACGTTATTTGACTTTTTTTGAGCCTCTTTTACATTTGATAGTCGTTGGAAATGGTGGCCCTGCAAGAGAAAATCATTGGAGCAAATGTAATATTCTGGCTTTCGGGTGCCGAAATACTACCATATTTCTTCAACAAACCGACGGATTTCACATTGACAAACACAAGTTTCTTTGATTTTCTCCCATAAAAAGTTATGATGTTTAGACATGAACCAGTCGTGCCACCTACTGATGTAATTCGAGTTGGATTTTTGACATAGTTTTGCCATATTGGTCCTTTAGGGTCAATAAGCTTACGACAACTTGACTTCTTAAAAGGCAGGAGATCGAATCTTCCAGTAAAATATGGCAGCACTGCCAACTGGAATTTTAGTTCAAGTAATGCCATATCCGTCCTTGTTTGTGTCTTTTGTCAATTTTTTGATGTACCCTGGCTATTTGAATAGCAATCAAATTTCGAGTCAAAAATGGCAACACTCCCAACTCGAAACACATCACTTGTGCCAACTATTGATGTGTTTCGAGTTGGATTTTTGACAGACTTTTGCCATTTTGGTTCTTTGGGTCAAAAATCTAACCACAACTAAACTTTTCAACAGGCAATAGACCTTATCTACCGTAAAATATGGCAGAACTGCCAACTCGAAATCCATAACTGTAAAGATCCTCATGGCCACAAAATAATGCACAGAAGTGGAATTATTCGTAGAAGGCAAATTTTTGAAAAACATGAATTTATTTTGGTCATGTCTACGCTTTGCTTCTCCCAAATTGTATTATGGTGCTCAATGAAGATGACAATTCAATTCACAGGCATAAATTCATATTATATAAGTATATTATATAAAGTATTTTACGATATTCTTCGAAAATATTTGCCTTTTCACGCAACTTCTAACCAGTTTGAACAATAAACAAGGCAGACAAAATGACGAGAATGGCCTCTCTACAGACCTCTATGCCCTTAACAATATTTGGAACGCTCTCTCAGCTTTTATATGAAGCAGGTTTTTGTCGGAGTTCGGCAACCGAAGCAAGTAATAACTATATTTTTCTGTCACAAGACACTGAAAAGGTCATTCATAATATTCCCTGCTCACTACAAAAAAAAAAAAAAATGTGATCTATTGCTTATCCGAATTGCCTTTGCCTTTTCAGAGAAAAGCGAAACATTAAGAGCTTCGTAGCGTGTTCATACTGTATAAGGCGTTTATTTGGAAAGGAAATCATTCCGTGTGAGATGACTTTTTCTTCGTATGTCGCATTTCTCCCTGAAAAGTAATTTGTGAGAACTGAGAACTAACTTTTCCTGCGAATCCTTTTTGTTACAATAATTCCATAAAGCAACAAATTCCAGAGCATCAGTGGAGCTACCGTTTTTTGATTCTTTCTTTGAATTTTCAAGGAAACGAGTACATCAAAGGAAGCCAAACATGTCCACAGTATCAAAAGAGATATTTTGCTTTTCTTGCAGAAAAACACGTGAGAGACTTTGTAAAACAGATGTTTCGGGAGTGCAGATTTATGAGGCAACACTTCATACCGTACAAGAAAAAAAATCAATTCGGTCTAGGGTACAAGTAAAGGCACAAGTAGTTTCTTATTTTGTTTATTTCGGGATGTTTTTTTTTGGTGGCCACAATTCGTTTCAAAACATTACGCTTCACACGGGAGCCTTTCACGGTTATGTCAAAATTTCCACAATACAGAGCCAAAAATATGGATTGCCCATTTTTGTCATCATCTATTTTACTTTCTATCGCCTATTAATGTCAGATGCTAATCGGTATCACCCCTTAATATTGGATTTAAGCATAGCTATGATTCTGTTGTCACATTTCAATTTTAGATGTGATTCTGCTACTTCAATACTTAAAAGAGATGAAATAATTCTAAATTTGAATTTATTCAAAGCTACGTAAAAAGGTAATCTGAGGATATAGAGTGCTTTAAGATCAAGTTCCACTGTCTTACCATTGAAATAAGGTACGCCACCTTTCGGAGAAGTTTCCATGCTCATGTTTATGAGAAAGCGTATTCGTTCCTCTCTCGGAAAAGAGAATGAGTGAGACTACCAGACCCATTAAATGGCTAGAAGTGGATGCTATTTTTTATCACATGGGACCAGCCTCCAAGTACCACTTGGGAAAACGAGGGACCCAGCGCAGTCAAAATTTGCAACTCACATTTCATTTCGTTTCCAATTTCTCTTGTCTGTAGTATTTGCTCGAGCTATTCACGCCCTCGCCAAAATTGGCGATGAGCTCTACCTCGTGCCACAAAGTGATGGATTGGCCTTGAGGACCATCAACAGTTCCAGATCCGCTTTTACGTCGTTCCTTTTCAACCCCGCCTATTTTAGCCTTTACGATGAGCAGAAAACTACAGACGAAGTGGCCAATTGCAAGATCATCATGCGCGTGAGTATGGAGGGGTCTCATTCATGTATTTACGTATCATGTCTTTGCGTTCTGGGAACACAAGGTGGCCTTTGTTTGAGTACAATCTTGTAATGGACGAATGGGTGTGTGTGTACGCTGAAAGATCTCAAATCCTGTGGAAAATGCGGGTTTCTTGAACTGAACCTTGTGTGGGGTGCAGTTTGTGACCCGTCTCGTTTCGGCAATATTTTGTGAAAAGCGACGCAGATGTGTACCTTCCACTTTCTTGAATATCGATAGTCGATTCCAAATTTGGTAAAAGAGTAACCTTCGCCCTAACGTGATTTGTATCAAAATTTCACCCGGACGTATAAAAATGAGCCAAAATTATGCTTTCGTCGTGTCGTGTATTTTATGAATTTTAAAACAGTTTTCAATACGTATGCCTTTGATCGGAGGCTACTAACCAATGATTTTGCGAGGAAAAACCAAGTAACGTATTTGGAGTTAATGAGATATTGATTCATTGGTTTTCTTTGGCAATGCGTGCCAGAGTAAGGGAGACCATGAGGGCTTTCTTGAAGGTTATTTATTCCTACAATTGTCTGTCAAAATAACCTTCTTGTCAATTATGAGCCGGAGTTGAGATAGGCAATTTGAAATAACGTACAAGATGGAAAATGCTTGTTCATCTCACGACAAAGCAACTAAAATCCTCACGTTAATGTTGACCATTTTAGACTTGTTTGGCAAGGTTGCGAATTCTTTGCTAGTACAATGAAAAAACGGCAAGCAACATTCATCATAGTACTGAGTGCATATGCTTAGTGCGGGATTTCCTTGGATGAAAGTACCAAAATAACGGGATTGAAATGTAATCGATAAAAAATCATGTCAGAAATGCATTTATGTGAGTCAAAGCACTTTTCTAAAGAGGGACGTCGTTTTACCAAAACTACAGTTACTGGAACAAGCATCTGTTTGCAATTAAATTACGAAGTCCTATTCACTTACGAAAAATAAACTTTTCAAACGTGCTCAATATTTAGCTTGTGTAGTCCCTGTCTGCAAAAAAGTATTTTTGTTCGTTCCATGTCTTGTACAAATCTCATCCAAGTCTGTGAGAATTCTTGTTCCACATGAGAAGAAAGTTTGTGAGCATGGATGTACGTACTACATTAAATCTCCCAACAGATCTTTCCTCTGAAGACTTCCATCTAGAATTTCTTGGCACCAACTCCCCAATCGATTAACCGCTAATGCATTTGGAGTACAAAACTAGGCGCTATTACATATAAAACATACAAGGGGGCCATGTAGGAATTTTGTCATGAGAGAGTATTGTAATATTTCTCGTTAGACGTTGAAGCTCTTAACAAAAAGTGGTCTCGATTTTTGCAACTCTTCCAAAAAGTCAGGAGCACTGGCCGCTTACCGCAAATATTTGACCCCCAATTTTGTGATTGTCCCCGTAAGGTCATCTTTGTTTTTTTTGTTTTTTTTTCTGGACCTCAGTTTCCTCTGGTTCCTCTCTCCTCTCCAGTCCTTACCTCTTTAAGTGGCACCCTGTTCATATTCTAAAAAGAATTTTGAATGACAATCTTACATGCTTATTTGTGCATCAACGACTTCATTGAGATTTTGAAAAAAATAAGACTTCAGATTCCTGGACTGGTAGTTCCTTCAATCATCAGAGGCTAATTTTTTAGACGCAAAGATCGATCTCAAGATCCGACTTATAGTCCTAAAGTGCGATCTTAAGATTAATCTTTTGGAATAAGACAGTAAGGCCATGATTTGATGTCACCTATCCAGATGGCAACTGTAGTCTATTTATGGCAACAGACGAGGGCGAGGCGAGGCAGATATTTTTCCGTTTTTTTTTTTTGCTTTTTTCCGTTTTATTGCACGATGCGTGCATTACCTAAAATGATTTCAGAATCTCTTTGGTGGGGAATGATTCTTGATGTGAGGTGAATCAAGGATGGATCAGCTGAGAGTTTGAATTTTTAAGACCATGGAAACTAATATCGAAGAAGTCGCAACCTTCAAGAGAGCTTTTCTTTCATTGACCCTCTTTCATTTTCGTTCTCAAAGAAAAAAGTTGTCGACGTTGCATTTGTTGACCTTTAACTCGAAATCTTCTACTAGAAAATCCACCCCATGGTTCCTCAGTATTCTTTGGTCTCCTTGGCAATCCTTTCTTTGGACCTTCCTCCTTATCACCCGTTTGACCTTCTTGATGAGGTCAGATGTCTGTACCTTTGACCATCCTTAAACAATGTATGATAAGGAAAAAGATACTGTGAACGAGATGGAGGGTAGGGAGTAGAGCTGTGCATCGGATCCGACTCTGATCGGCTTTGGATTCGGATTTAAGCGAGAATTTTCGGATTCGGATTGGTGCGGATTCGTCAAAGGCCTGTCGGATTCGGATTTGCGAAATATTTGTTCGGATCCGACATAATGCGAAACCAATCCGAACTTTTTAGTTCACTTTTTATTTATATTCACAAAATAACCTTTTTGGACCTCTTTTTTGATAATTCAAATGCAATTTCCTGCCTTCAACTTTGAATTTTTTAATGACACCGCATCCTACAACGTATTTAAATGATTCAGATTTTACCAAATTTCTAATCGTATTTGCAGATTTTCGGATTAATGTCACATTGAGCTACAAATTTTTGGAGTTTTTTCGGATTTGAATTCTTTCGGATTGGGCAGCAAATTTTCGGACTCGTTCGGATTCGGCAACAAATTTTCGGATTCAGATTCGTTTGGATTGAGCAGCAATTTTTCGGATTTAGATTTGTGCGGATTGAATAGAAGCTTGCGGATTCGGATTGGATTGGGATTATGAAAATCAAGTTCGAATTGGATTTTTGGGACCTGTCAGTAATTGGCCCCACTTGGGGAAATTCAAAGTTGTGGCGTGCTCGCTCATAAGCACTGCGGTGCTCACAATCCTCCCCCCCTCTCCTTGTACAATGTCCGTGTGTCATAGAATAGAACCAGTATTGAAGTACATCACTCTACTCACTCCACGGTGAGTGGCCTCGCGGCTACTCAGCGTGCTACAAAGTTTTTTTTATAATTATTTTGCCTCTTTTCCATGTGATTTTCAATTTTTGAGTCGATGTTTTCAATTAAAAAAAAATGTTTTGACTCTCAAAACATTAAGGTCAAATCCGGACCTTAGTGATAAATAGGGCCCGGAAATAATTTTTTTAAAATATAAAATATTTTAAAAATATTTCTCCGTTTTTCCTCGATTTTTCAAATATTTTGGCTTTTTCAAGGGAAAAATAAATATTTTCTCGAATATTTGAGTCAAAGAAAAAAATATTTCAGGCAAAATTGAGGAAATAAATGAACGTTAAATGCTCAGGAGGGCTTACCAAAAATGAACCCAAAATACAAAACTTGCTACAAAATCGCATTTGTCCTAAAATTTGACATTCACAACCAAAACTACTGTCATACACGAAAAAAAATTGCGCCATTTATTGAGGAAAACTAAAAGTTGTATTTTTGAATCAATTACATTCAAGTAGGCCTCCAAAAACGGCATAATATAGCAAAATCACCAGAAACAAATTTGGAAAATGGGCGCACAAAGACAAAAATACCAAATAATGGCCTTGTCAAAAAAATATTTCTTCAATATCCGCCTTTTTTCCAAATATTTTGGCCTTTTGAAGAAAATATATATATTGGAAATTTTGTCACTTTTTTGCAAATATTTTTCCGGGCCCTAGTGATAAGCATTAAAATTTACAAAACTCTTTAAGTGTATGCCTTTTATTTAAACAGGTTTAAAGTTGATTTTGAATTACTGTATATACACAAAGGTGCTCCTAGTAAGGAACCATACACGCGTACACTAACCCCAGATTATTATGAGACTAGAAGCAAATTTCCTTTAAATGAAAAATATGGTACCAACATTTTTTTATTCGCCCTTGTGACGCCCATTGAGTCTGAAACGACAGAAAATTTTCGGACCCTTGATAAATGAACAAAATCCTAGACATTGGCTTTCGTCTTAAATTTAATTTTTCGTCAACACAAACGGGAAACCAAACATGTTCATGAATATGTTCCTGCCGTTTTACTTTTCCTTGAAGATCCTTTTAGTTTTAAATTTACGCTTTAACTACGTTCTATAAATACCAACTACTGATGCGACCAAACAATAGGTTTCAGCCAAATGTTGCCACATTTGCCGTTGCTTAGTTTTGAGGTCAAAAACTTTGCAACAATGGCTGACTCACAGAAAATAACGAGACATAAATTCTGGGTAAAAACGGCGACACTTTTTATTTGGTTGCATCACAAATTCCAACCATTGTTGCTAATCCTTGGTTTAACAAATTATAAAGCTAATATTGGTATCCAAGTATCTTCATTTTAATGAAGAAAGACAGGAATTGTTCCGTGAGAAATTATCGTATCCTCTTACAAGGGAATGGAATGGATCGTATTCCATCGTTTAAGAGTTGAGTCGAGTGTTCCTAGAATTTCTCTACGGATTCCTCTGACACATAATTCTAAAGAACTTGTACACTCATACGGGATGAAAATTACACCAGGGTTCTGTGTATCTTTTTTTAATGTGGAACAACTTATGCCTGAATTTCCCTTGACGTGGCTTATTTTTCAGAGTGCCGTTGGTATTTTCAAATCCATTAATCAAGTGGATCGTATGGTCGAGGCCGCTTGCATCCAAATCGTTCCATCGGAATCTCAAGTCAAAATTGAGTTACGTTGTAAATTCAACGTCACCAAGAGCTACGTTATTCCATTCCTCGAAGCCGATACGGTGAAGGTAATTGTCAAACCAAATATTTTCATCGCATTCAGTTTTGGTGGTCGTTTCATATCCTGGAAAAGAAGGCCTTGCTCCTTTCCACTGAGTGCCTTTTTAAGAAGGGAAATGCAAGGCTGCACAAACTTCACTCGTTCCCTCCTTTAAGACTTGTATCAAGTGGGTGGTTGTTGTGACATTTAAGAAAGTTTTCGTTCCTTGGCCGCTCGATTGGAAGTTGGAACAGGGAACAAATTCGGCTGGAAAGTACAAAAGAAAGGACAAGGACACCTAAAAGCCTTCGCTGAAGATCTAGCAAGGGGCCTAGACTTTTTTACGATCCTTCAGAGTTTAAAAAGAGGTCTGTCTGATCTAGGCAATCTCACCTCTCGAGAGTTCTATCCTCTTATGGAAAAGAATTGTAAAATAGTATTGATTTTCCGTTGAACAGCCGTTGCCCACCCTAAAAAGAATGGCAGACCACCACGAAGTGCAACAGGAACAAGGGGAAAAGTCTTGGGAGTGCGCAAAAATTGGATAGACAAGGGCTTGTCCCTTAGCTTTTGGAAACCTCCAAATGCCCATTGTCAAAGAAGCGAGAAGACCAAAAATGCTTTTTCTAGAATATTTTGACCATTTTTCCACTCAAGTCTGACTAAGAAATGGTTAGAAAAGATTTTTTTTGGAAAGAGTTACTTCAAAACTGGTAAAAACTGAAAGAAAAAATTGTTATCCCAACCGCAACCGGTTCTCGAGTGTTTTGTTTTGGAGGTAAGGAGGTAATGTTACATCCAAATGAGGCGAGATCAGAGACTAGGCAAAGAACGATCTTAAGATCGAACTGCGACATGGTAAGCTGGTTAGTAAGTTTGATCTTACGATCGTTCTTTGCGTCTAAAAAACTAGCCTCAAGTAGGTGGACGAAACCGTTTCTCATTACCTATGGGGAAAATCCCACTGAAAATTGTAGTCTCTAAGCAGAAATATTCTACTATTTCGCTTTTTCTTGCTTTTAAATTCATAAAAAGAGTTAAAGCTCCTTTTAATCTGAAATGAAACTTTTTTTCTTATAATAAAGCAATTACTAATGGATAAAAGATTTTATTTTTTAACTTATCCAGAGATAATTGGAAAGAAGTTAATTAGAAGTACTGATCTACAAGGCGACAGCATCATACTATCAGATGTTTTATCTTTGTTCCTTGTATTTTAATCATTAGAAATGATACGAGTACACGGCGTTTTTTAGGCTGCAGAATGTATTTTTATATTCTAAAGACTTGTGAGACCATTTTCGACTTCAAAACTGGTCTCCAAAGTCTATGGAATTTAAAATAAATACGGCTTCATCGTCTTGAAAATCATCGACAAAGTAGGACTTCAGAACAATTGTTGTAAAATTAACTATCATAGTTATTGTGTTAAAATTCCATCATTGCAACACGATTTTCTTCTTGCCTTCCCCAATGCAGAAACCTCCTTTAAAAGATCTTATAAAAGATTGAAGTGCACGCCATTATTCATGATCTGACAATCTACCGCAAATATCGTCAATTTGTCCCAATTTACATGTCAACGGTAAATGTGTCGTTCTACGATGAAATTTTCACCAAAAGCCTTCTGACTATGATTAAGTCGTTTTTGGGAGCCCAAAAGTTCTTTTAATTTGAATCTTAAGATTTATATATTCATTTTAAAACAAACAGAAGTAAAGAAACTTACTAATGATTGGCAGTACTCTTAGCAATCTTTTTGGTTTCATTGGCATGGTATATAATATATAAAGTATATAAACTTTACAATATTACTATTCGACCCCGTATGAAGCATGATTCACATTTCACAAGTCGTTTTTGCAAAGTGATTTTGTCAATATGAAAGACATTATTTTTTCAGAATTTAACGTTTCCTTAACATTGCTTTCCTTTGGCAAATTAAACGAAAACCTCGCAAAATTAGACAAATGTTTTGACAAACTCTTCAACTAAACAAAAATCCTTTAGTTGTTCCCTTTAACCATGACTATCATCAATTTTTTATTACTGCAGACGTAGGTTGGAACAAATCTCTACCGCCAACGCATCTTTGTACGTTACTCTGATTGCAGCAATACAACTTCACAATCCAGGGCTTTTGATATCATGTGGTTCTTTGTCCAAAGAACAAATCGACAAAGAGCATGAACGAATGGGTACTTGATCAAATCATCGTACAAAGTAACATTGCAGAAGCGTCACAAAGTTTAGGATATCAGTATGGGCAAATGGGCGCGTTTGGAATTGTACTACAATCTGGTGATTTTAAGTTAACAACGGAATAATGAAGAGGTCTTTGTATTTTCAACGCAAAAAACAGATGTAAACAAGGAATCCGTTTTCAGGCTCAATACGATACCTCCGAAAGCTCGAATCATCTAGACATCGATTCGAAGATTCTTTCATCCGTGTTTGATAGCTTTCTTCAAAACCAAGAGGAAGTCACAATGATTGCTTCACCCGCAGACTTTAAGTTGAAGAATTTTATAGAGGATCAAGACGAGGTGTCTCGTAAACATACTGTTTCCACCGTGTTCACCATGAAAATCCCGGAATTCCAGTCTTATGCCATCAAAGAGACCTCACATGTGACATATTGTCTCAAGGAACTACGATCCTTCAACGGTTTTGCGGAAGCCTTCAGTCTACCCTTGTCAGCCACATTTGATGTGGGAGGAAAGTACGATCGTCGCACTCACTTCAAAGTCGACTCATATCGTTTTTAAGGTTTCTTGTTCTCAATTTTATCCACGTTCCTTTACAGACCAATCGTGTTTGCCCTGGCCCACGAGGGTTTCTACGAGGCTGCGCTCGTAATGGCCACTATCGATGAGAATACTGCGACCGATCTAGTTCCGGTTCACACCGGTGAAAGGATTCTTAAGCACGTGGAGTCCCCGCCAAAGGCCAGTACTCAAAGGGATCCCAAGTCTGGTCAACCGTCACATCTCTCGCCAGGCGTGACTCCAATTTCGGCCAAAGAGCCTTTGAATCGTGAGCTCTTAACACCAGATATAATGGCCGAAATGTCCATGGATCAAGGAGGGATTTGGGATATTGAAGGAAATGGGGATACCATTCCGAGATCCCCGCCTTCCAAAAAGGCTCGAGTCGTCTTCAAACGATGTTTTGATGCAACGTTTTACCCTCAAAACATGACGGCTGCCACGCGAGTTTTGGCACCAGACTCGGATGATGAGGACGATTCTTGATGAAGAAAATTTTATGTGAAAGTTGAGAAGAATTCTAACGAAATACAAGATTCAAATAGTTCAAACGGCTTCCAGATACATCGTAGTTCTAATAGCGCAATACATGGATTTTTTTTTTCTACTATTATACCCTATTGTCTCATTCGAAAAGGAAAAAAACGAAACTAAAAACGTTTGAAATGAAGGGCAATGAGGTTAGTTAGATCTCTCTTTATTGAACCTTTCTATTTACAAGCCATGCGTTCAGTTGGATACTATATTGGAATGAAAAATGCAAGTGTAACATCATTAACAATTAGATTCAAATCAAGAACAAAACAATAAATAAAATTAGTTACATTTTAGACATTAGATACATTATCATCCTTCCATTTTTCGTAGCTACATTCGACACGTCTTCAAATAATGTGTCTAAAACCTCAAAATGCCTCAAAAAAATTACGCAAGACTTATTTCTACCTTTCACAAGTTGTTGACTTTTCAGTGCTGAACCAATAATGTCAAAAGGATTTTAACTCTAACAATTCAAAGTTAAAAGAATCTAGAAATCGGTCAATACTTTTCACACAAGAATTGAGATGGATTGAGAATGGCGACGATTCGAGAGTTTACTTGAATATCTATTAGAGGCAGGGATGGCCAGGGGATTATTCCCGGGACCCCGGGTTTAACGTGGATTCCGGGCCGAGATTTTCTAATTCTAAAAACGGGATAAATGAGATTTTGAACAATATTTCAAAAATTGAGTTTTTCTTCGGGATCACGGGACGGGATTTTCTAAAACAGGCAATTTGTTGAATTTCAAGAATTTAAAATGACAAAAATGAAGAAATGTCTTGTCAAGGATCTAGAAAATCTACCAATACATTTTTTTCCTATCAACAGACCTATTAGGACTCTAATCATTTTTTTCATATTTATGTCATGCCCTTTTTTGAAAAAAAGAACATTCTGTAAATTCCGGAAAATACCAGTTTATCTCGTCCCTGGGATCCTAGGGACAGGATTTTCTTCGAGGGGACGGGATTAAACCAACGATGATTAGTTGGTTAATGCATTGAAGGGAATGCAATTCCTCTAATAAATTCAAACGGAAATGGACAAATAGTGCCTGATCAAAGCCGCTTTTGCTCAAATTGTAGTCATATTCATGCTACTGTTATTGGGGTACACTTCGTTCATTTACTTCGACAAAAAGTATTTTCAGTATTTTAAATTTGCAAACCGACAAGAGATCAAAATGCTTTAGGCTTTGAATTGAACATGAAACGCAACGAAACGTTTTCACAAGTATCTCGCCCAACCTATAAATTTACTGCCGATTTTTCCTTCTCATGAGATCTGTGTTATCGTTTAGCTCTACGCAGCTCGCTGCCTTTTTTTTTATAAAACGAGTAACTCAAACACCCATTTCTAGTCCAACTACGCATAGTGATTGCGTTTCAAGCAGGATAAATAATAGCACGAATCAGCACGACAAGCCCAATATCTGTTTAGAACCATAATCCGATTCCTCAAGAATTGAGTTCTTCTTGTCCCGTTGTTTTTTCCCTCGCTGCATGACTTCCAACCGCAACGGTTGCACGCATAAATCAAAATATTGTACTTCACATGCGCTCAATAATAGTCCTCCAGACCGAACATTTCCTCCATCCATGGGGGAAGTTGGCTGAAGGTCCTGAAACACCCGTTTTGAACGAACGAACGAACGCGTTTGACAAAACGAAGATACTTAGAATTCAATGCCGAGGACGTTGTTTACCACACATGATATTTATATCTTGGCCAAATAAACTTGTTTTGGAAAACAGATTTCTTATCACATTGGACTACATCCTTTGGCCTCATACATAATAGTACTTTTGTAACACTTTTCAAATCAAGCTTGTGGCCATTTACGCTGCACATGTGGTGTGACCTCAGCTCACACATCAACTCCATTCATGACAATATCTTTATGGGCACTTGGCGACAGGTGAAGATATAACAAAAAGTGCCATCCAAGTGTGTGAATCCATCTTTCTACTTGAACTTTTCCACATGGGTTTCCCCCTTCACCATCATCCTTGGCTTTGCAGACCGTCATGGTTGTGGTTCTTTCCTCAAAATTTGGTCGCTATCTGCTCCTTGAAAACCAAAGTACCTCAATATGGGGATATATATTTAATGTTTCATCGGACGACCAAGAATATACAACGTGTACAACCTTTTAGAATGGCAAAAAATGAAAGAAAGCATTTGCCAAAAACTCCTAAAGCCATAACGCAATTTCTTTGCTATATTTGGAAGAACAACTTGGCTATTCTCCGAGCGAAAAAAATGAAAAGTCTCTTTCAGGTTGTTCTTACGTGCAATGTCCATCCAGTGTGTATAAAGAGAAGGGGGGAGACTGGCCACTGAAATAGCAGTCCGTTGTGCTGCCCTGGAGAAAAGCGTGACTAGGGTGGTGGTGCCAGTGGCTGCTCGCTACTATCAGCTCCACTGCACCCTAATCCAGGCCTTGTTTCATCTTCTCCATTTTCGTTGCTACCTTTGTTCACCAGAGTTAGTCCCTCTGTCCACATGGAGGGCAATTCAAGCACGTTCAAGCTTCTCCCCCTACTGAGCGAGATTTGGACTCGACCAACGGAACCTGTTTCCTCCTTTAGGGACAGAGTTTCTTAATTCAAGTCCAGAAATATCCAGAAACTCAACGAGTTTAAGACGTACAAAAATGCTTTTTGAAAAGTTGTGAGATATTTTATTTTAAAAATTAATTTTGGCTTGTCTAGGGTTTCTATCAAACTTCGTCATATGAGAAAATGCAAACCCTATTTTGGCTCAGAACTTGGTATTTCATGCCCCTGTTATGCTTTTGAAACTCCATCCAAGTAGGCTCCACTCGCCCGCATTTGTGGGAAGGCTTGCCGGGAATCCCAAAGTAAGCCTAGGATCCGCTCCTTGCTGTATGTGCTTGATGTATTCGTCGTAATGTAGTAGGCAGAAGGGGGTGGCTCTGGAGAACTTCCGAGCTCACTACTTCTAGAACTACTATTGCTTCTGCTTGGACTGCTGCATCTGCCCGTTGTTCAAGTCATCATAGTACGATAAGAGGATAAGTCCGGCACAGAAATACAAGTTGCCGCCCCCTTGCGTCGAAAGGTACTGGTAGTAGTAGTAGTAGCCCTTAACTGCAAGCCTCCCGCGGTCGAGAAGATCATCTCTCTCTCTCTCTCTTTTTCTTCTTTCTCTCTCGCTCTCTTTCCGAAGTCTGCCTCCTCCTGGTTAGCCCTCAGTCGTTTGTGTGCTGCGATCGCCTCAACAGTCTCCGGTCGCCTCGTTCAACGGCAAGACGCCGGACCATTCGCCGATCGACGAGATACGCCGCCGAAAAAAAAACGCACGGGACCTACACGAAATATCGCCGGAGAATTTTGCCACCGTGCTGATTCCCAAGAAGCTACGGAAAAAGGTGGCATCCCTGGAACGAACTTGTGAAGCAGCAAGCTGGAACAGCATTAATAAACCCAATTTGGCTCAGCCTGTAGTCTTGTACCCACCCGGTGTTGTGGGCGTGCCGTGGGACCATTTTTGTCCCATCGACCTCTGTGACAACAACCTCAACCAGGAGGGGTTCTTGAGCCCTCTCGATATGGCTCCTGGCATGAGGGATTATTGAGTCTTGTTCAAAGCCCTTGTCTTGGTGTGATCAGTCAACAGCTGTGTTCTAGGAGGCGGTCCTTGAGGAGTCATGTCGGCCCCTCCAGATGTTCGGACTCTGCCACCCTCGGCCACACCTCCTGGAGGAACAACAGGCCGAGGGGTGGCACCTGGACCCCAGGTTTTCATGTCTAGGCATCATCCCCATCAACACCAAAGGTAAGCAGATTTTTTATTCTTTAGATGCATCTTTATCTCTAAGCTCAATGAGGTGCTCTTATCAGAATAATTTTAAAAAAGAATGCAATTCATTATATATCAAATTCTAGGAATAGTTGAATTAGACTTGAGTACGGCGTTAATGTATGTTGGCTTGTATTAGGGAGATACACTTTTATGTGTTCTCTTCAAGCATTTGAAAATTTTTGATTGTGCTAATTCGATAAAAGCGTCATGGTGTTGTTCAGTTTAAGCCACAAATTAAGAACAGAAGGAAAAGTTGATATTTTCATTTAACTCTCGTCCTTTAAGTGGACCAGAGCTAAAAGGTTTACTCTTTTAGATGGCAACAAATCTCTGACCTTTAGATTACTTAGAATCTGTGAGCCCCCTCCCTTCCTAAAAAATAGAAACTTGAAATGCAATTGACTAATGTTGAGGTTTCCTCTATCTTTCGTACGGTTGGCACATTTACATTATATTAAACTCGCTAGTTTAGGTTCTACATTTTGACCTCTGTGCATTGGTTTATCTCGTAAATATGAAAGGTCGTTTTTTCGTACTTGGTTGACCATCTGTTGTATGCTGTTCAAGTGTTGGCCTAGAGTCCTCTTCATTTTTTGTAACGGATCCCGTTGTGTGCTTTAGGTGCATTTTAGGATAATGCAATATAACTGATAATTAATAATATCTGGTATACTATTACCATCTGTACTACTATACTACTTTATAGAATATAAAAACTCTCTATTTCGAGAGCTTAGGACGTCGGTTATTAACAGTGCAATAAAATGGCAAGATCCAGATTGGGATGGGAAAAAATCTTGCACAGTAATTGTGGCTATTGTTTCTATGGTTTTTTTTCACATCAGCGGATTAATCAAGGACAGGCTTGTAATTCAATGGAAACCTATTTGTGAAGAAAAGTCACGTTTTCATTCAGAAAGTCCGCAAGTCTTGGAAAGAAGCCTCTTTTGAACAATTAGGAGCTACAGGATTTTTTCATCAAAAATGTTTCTAAGCTCCTCGAAACGAGAAAAAAAAGACACGGTTTGAGATATGAACCGTTCTGTTTATCAAAGTTGGGACCGATTCGCAAGAACGATTCGAGACTCAGTCATTTGTAGTAGTTCATTATTGTAGTTGTAGTAGATCTGTAGTAGTTCTAGTAGTAAAGGGACTCGTTCTTGAAATAGACTCGCGTTCTGATGATTCGAGGATCTCGTGTAAGTGCCATGTTGTCATTGTCTAGTAGTGCCTTTTGCTTGGTTCCCAGTGAGTGAATAGTGACTGTTTTTTTCTTATTCACGAGGCAGTGTTGCCATATGCCCTGAAGATCTCAGATGATTGACGTGTTCACGCTTGGCCATGGCAATTGCTAGAAGTGTGTAGGGGAAAAAGCAACCAGACAAACCATTAGAGAATCTTGCATTTGAAAACCAACCAACTACGTGGCTCTCCAATGTGAAAGTACTAGTCGTAATTTCTACATTCCCGCAAGTCGACTTCAATTTCCCAACATGCTCTCTCTCTCTCTCTGCTTTGGGTACGTTCTTTTGGCCAGTTCTCCCGAATATGATGTGAGTGTGTGTGTGCGAGAGAGAGTGCCTTCACTCACTCACACACTGGCACACACGCAACTCGCATACATTGTCTCAGTCATCCAAGTTATTCGTTCTCTATCCAGAGGGGTTTTCTCCCCGAGTCGATCCCCTATTTGGGCCGAGTCTCTTGGCTGATGGCAGACTCGCTGCCCTTGCTGCTGTTGTTGTTGTTGTTCTAGCCATAATCGCGGTCCTCGTCGCCGTTTTGGGCTGCGCCAACACAGCAACTTGAAAGAGGATGACTGAGAAGCCTCGTGAGTGAGTGCAACCTCCGCCTTTGGCCAAGTCCTGGAGGATCGTCAGCAGCTAGTGACTTCCTCTCCATCAGCTGGAGAAAGAGAAGCTAGCAGCTGTTGGGTGATCTAGGCTCAGAACTTGGAAAGAGAAGTGGGCAGTTGAAAGGGAAGAAGAGGAGAAGCTGCTGCAGCAGCGCCCTCCATTGGCAGTCAGCAGAGTGATTGCATTTCTGGCTTGGATCCCTGCCTTAATTCCAGGCACACTCGGCATGAAGCAGAAAAAGAAGAAGAGGGGACGAACTGCCGTTGAAAGAGGGAGTACTTGGAAGGCAAAGGCGGGGATCGACTCTGGTGTGACGAGAGTTCATAGCTAAGTGAGAAGTGCCTCTGAGACTTCTTTGGACAGAAGAACGACGATGTCGTTCGCTAGTCGTTCGTGTCTCCTTCCCTCTTTTGATCTCTTTGGCTGTCTTTCTCTCTCTCTGTTCTTCCTTCTCCTTCTTTTTCGCCTTTGATATTAAAGGAGAATGAGCTGACGTCATTTAAACTTGTTCATAAAAGATCTCGGTGCGGTAGTGTATGTTGGCTGTTCGATGTACACATACCCAACTATCTGGGTCCATTCAGCTTCAATTCCCAACCCAAAGAGGAATTATGCGTCATCCCACGGAATGAAACACCAGCTAGCTAGTCTTTGCACCTGAGAGCTCCAGAGACCCATCTATTCACACTTGCATTTGGCATTTCCGTCTAGAGAAGATTCCGTTTGAATCGACAATAACCCCTTCATCTTGCTTAGATGTTGCCTATGCCATCTTTGGACTACTTTTGGTTGTTTTGGTTGTGCTTGCAACATATGGTAACTCCCCAAGAAAGTAATGTGATTAGATCTAAGAGTAATGCCCATATCCTTGAACGAGTAGGCATTCTCCTCGATGCGTTTTGAAGCAAACACATTTGTTGCAAGTTTTAGACTGATGTGGTTCTGAGATCCATCCCTGCTCGTTGAGAGATCCGGTCATTCATTTGGGTAACCGATCACTGTTGCACAAGCACTTTGTACCCAAAGTGGTTCTTTTCTTCTGCTCTTCTCAGCAAAGCAATTGCACTATTTTTCAAATAAACATTTGATGGTGACGCATTATCTCCTCTGATAGTAATCAGGCCTGCCTGCCCATGGCTGGTCACCATTATTTAACGTTACTGAAGCTGAAGATGAGTAACTCTTTATGTCAGTCACCCGAACGCGAACACACAAACACAGGAATGAAATCCTTTCCTAGACTACTAGATTTTCCATTTAAAAAAAACTTCAAAAAATGTTTGTGCGCTGTGGAGATTACTGTGACATACATTTAGCGATGACCAAGAGAGTCATTCATTCTGGCTTTAAATCATGGCCAACGATTGGATAACGATTCACATTCTATTGAAGCTTTTCCAAACACAATCCAAGTTCTTCACGAATTCGTCACTTGCGAACCGCAATCTTCCTGCTAGCTTTTGAAAACAAGTTATGTATTTTCGCGACTTTATTGAATGGAAAGTGGCCTGGGGTTTAAAGGAAAAAACACTTGCAAAATGTGTTGGCCGTTTCAAGTGAAATAAGTAAAGAAAAAAAGAAGAGAGAAATGTTCTACGCAGCACTTGAGGTTTACATTCGTCCAAGCAGATCCTTCATTCTGGCAATTGTCCAAGAACAATCTGCGCCTTCTCGGAATTTCAACTCGATTTCTGCCAAGTTTAGCTTGGCGGATCAAAACCAAATCCTGATGGCCTATTACTCTCGAGGCTCAGCTATCATTCTTTCCCTGGCTGAAGAGACTTCATTGGTCCCTAAGTTTCTGAACTTTATGACCTTTAGCTTGCTGTGTGCTCGGATTTTATCGCTTTTCCGTTAAACCATGATCGTATCTCGCCTCTTTTCCTTCTGTTCTTCTCCCCTTTTCCGATTTACTACAGTCGACTTTCCCGCCAACGCTCCTTTCACATTTCATGGAGATTCTCGTGCTTGAGATTTCCTTGAACATTCCTAAGGGCCCTCTTTCGTCCCCCATTCTCCACCCCAATCAAGCCCAATTGAAACTGGATGTGCAATGGGCATTCCTAGTGTTGCCAAATACCTGTCAGAGAAAAGTCGTCTCGACCCTTTTGGGTTATTTTGTGTCCAGATTGACCAAGCAGCCACGCAAGCAGCAGGCAAGTAACATGCCTCTTGGTCTCGTAGACGTGGTCATTTCATGGCCGCTCCCCTTCAAGTTCTTCTATCTAGGGAACGAACCAACGTGGCCGATCTTCATCCTCAGATTAGTTTCCAGCCTGGTCCTCCCAACCGATGCAGAGTTTCTAAGTAGGACCTAGAATGGCAGTGGTCAAGAAATGCTCAGGGCAGAATGTCTAGTCTTATTTGACGATTCCTTCTACATTGGGATGATGAGTACGAATTCTTGAATAGAACTTGGAACACCGTTTCAAGTTGTGGGAGACGGGTCTTTCCATTTCGCTCTTTCTCTTAGTTTAGTCCTTTGCGTGTCTCTTGGGATGTTGAAGTCTTCCTTTGATTTAGGAGTCCAAAGTTGATCTCCTCTTTCCAGTAGAAGGAACACTGTCTAGGAGAAAGGTTTTCCTTTAAAGGTTCCATTCATAAAGCCCAGGCAACCAATTGAATCTTGTAGCAGGATGTTGTTGAATGGTTCGATCTCATCTGGTTCTCAAGCATTAACCTGATGATCCAAAACAAGAGGAAATGGCAGGCTCAGGTGGGATTCAAAGGCATTTTTGTTCTGGTTTATAGGTATTCTCTCTCACCTTAAACAAAACTAAGAAAAACTAATTTGGTGGCAAGATATCCAAAAATACGAGACAAAATAAATGACCTCCAGGTGAATCTGTGCTTCGGCAATCAATCTCGATCCTCTTTCTGATTGCCAAAGCTTCCAACTCATTTAGAAGCATCGTTGCTTTTGGGTATCACGTGTGACTTCTACTCAAACTTCTTCGAAGCAAAGGCCAAAAGAAACACTAACATTTAGTTAATGTGTGTGGTGCATGTCGGGCTTACGAAGTCAGTAAAAAGGAGCCTTCGAGGAAAAGCTTTCCTTTTGATACGAGATTGCTGATTATTATCCGGTTTCACATGCATAAGTGATAGCCATTTTGTTGAAAATTGGAAGTATGAATACCTTATTGCAGCCCAAGGGTCGCCAAACCGTCCTCCTGTGACGCTTCTCAGCCTGGGTTTCCAGTGATGATGAATAAATGCATGCTAAAAGCTAATTCGTATCTACCAATGCTGGAAATACTCAAAAAGATTGTCGCTCAATTGTGCCTGATTGCCCGACAAGTCGAAACATAGATTTTTGAAGGAGCATTGGTGTCTTAAAACGCACCTTTTGTCCAGCTGGGGGCCCATGGCTCTACGCAGTCGATGACCAAATATCAGAGACGTATTCTGAACTCTGTCACTCACTCGGATCAAACATCGCCAACTAGAGATCCCAAGCATTATCGAAGTTTTGCTCAATTATTTCGGGTCTTGCATCCTTCTTTCGAGGCACATGCATCCATTTCCCAAGCAAGTAAATGAATGTGAGTGCTTTTAATGATATCTGCTCACATCTACCCGAGTCGGTCCCCTTCCCTTGAAACTTGTTTCTCTTCTATTTGGCCTTAATACAAAATCTCTCAAAAATGGCAATACTTTTTTTTCAAATAATTGGCAAACAATCTCAATCTCAAGGCCATGGCCAAGGTAGGTGTGACTAAATTGGTCTCTAAAATCTCTTTGGAAGGGATTCTACCTTCATCCTCGGAATGACGTACATGAAGGAAATGGAACCGCGTAGTAACTATGTCGTGATGACATGGCAGGTTGCTCATTGTTCCGCGTAGAATGTTGCCATCCCAGTCGCCCTCGCAAAAAATCTCTGAGGCTTGAAAAGATTGATCTATCTGAATATGTGCGTTCTGTTGCATTCAGCCAATCCTCTAACATTTGCGAAGCTGCAAAAAACAGATTATTAATTATATGCCCTGACAAACATGATAGTGTTCATTGTTGGAAGAAGGGATAGGCTTACAACGGACACTGACCAGACTCCGTTATTCTCTTATATGGACAGAAGAAATGGAATGAAAACGCTCAATGGGTACAAGCTCGATTTGAAATGTACTTTGGGATCCTTCTTATTGGTATGGAATGCACCCTTTTGGCGATGAAGAGAAGGATTTGGATTTTTGCACACATTGAATGGCAGTAAGACGGCAGTGGATCTACAGTATTTGCTGCTTCTAGCTTCTAAGTCCTTCCATTTGTTTCTTGTGACCAATGAAGCAGCAATCTTGAGCGGAAAAGAAGGCTTGGAAGGTACGGTTCGGAATCGATATGATTCTTGGCAAGTTGGATGATTATACTGCATTGCAGGGTATCTTCCACACTTGGGCCATTAAACCGTCCTGAGTGGATGTATCTACTCATTCTTAGTGATCCTCCTCTGGAGTGAATCGAGTTTCCAACTGGGATTTCTTCAATGTCTTTATGGTTACTGTGACTAGACCAATTACGGCCCTTCTTCTACCTTATGTTACTTTATGGATTGGATTGCCGAAACTACAATGGCTAATAGCAATCTTTGGTTCCAGAACTTGAACCCGATGGACTTTTAAAAGTCTTGCTTTTATTTTGTGCCCTTGGTCATTGCCCACAAAACAAGAATTCGTGTCAGATATGAGCAAGACTTGCTTTCAGTCAACGTCATTTGGTCTCCTTTTTGCCTCCTTAAGCCAACTCGATCTAGCCAAGTAAGAGAACGAACGAACGATCGAGCGAAAGAAAGAAAGAAATGCACAACACCACCAGAGTCGATCCCTTTGCCATGGAAGCCAGAGCAGACAACTGGTTTCAGGGTTGCCGGAATGGACAAAAGTCGGCAGCAAATGAATGAATTTCAGAACAAAATGCTTGTTTGCACAAAATGAGATACCGCTGCGTCCGTTCTCTATTTGAACAAGGAGCAAACCCGATTGGCGAGAAGAAACCCTTCAAGTAACAAAGAGGGAATAGGGAGGGAGGGCTTGTTGAGTTCCGTCATTGAAATGCGAATTTACGCGAATGTTAATGTGCTCTTGATAGCTGCCTTTGATGTAACCCAGAAGTAGGTAACCATGTCATTTGGTCTGGCGTTTTGCGATGAGCTAATTCCCAAATTGAGATTCCGCGACCGCAAAACGAGCCCTCTGTGCAAAATTTGTTTCTCGAACATAACTAGGAGTGGCTCATCTATTAGTCATCCGGTAATTTTGTACCTGGCGAGCGAGTACATTGTTCAACAACCCCCGACGAGACCTTCATAATCTGGGCTCTGAAGCAACCCTGAAGGGAGGTGCAAGTTCTCTTCCAAAGAAAGAAGAGAAGAGCTGTAAAGAAATCGTCGGAAAAGCACCCACCCAGTCACCCCAGAGCCTTAATTTATTTTCGAGAAAAGCATTCCCTGGATTCACTCCCGGAGTCAGCAAAACGCCAACATTCGTGCTTGGTGGGAGGATGAAGAGAATAAGGAGGAGGAGGAGGCCAATAGTAAACAGCTTGCTTCATGCTACTGAACCGTTAAGCTGTTTCAAGGGAATGATAGCCTGCACTCATGCACTGAAGTTTATTTTGTTGGCCTGCCATTGTCAATTACTTATGAAGCTGTTTGCTGAAATTCAGCTGTCTCGCGAGAGAAAACGCATTCGTGCAGTATCGCCATGAAAAAATGTCCCGCCTTAATTGATCCATCCAGTAAACCAGCATTGTCCAGGAAAACACCGGGACTTCTCCCGCTCGACCTTTTTTGTCATTTAGACCTTCGACTGAGAAGTTCTCTTTTCGTTAGCAATGCCCCCTGCTGCTTGTTCTTCTACCTTTGGGTAATCCAAGAAGTGGCACGACGAAATGATGAAATAGAACTAGAAGAACGAGGCTTTGGGGAGTTCATGCGAGATGCTCAGGTTGAAAGAGAATGGGTCTCTGTTCCCTTCGGAGTTCCTTTTCCATTTAGATGGTATTACGATATCAGGTTGGGCCCTTGATAGCAAGATATTCATTAATGGAACGGAGATAGAGCCATCCTCGGCATTCTCCTTCGGTTCCTCCATCGACCAATGTGTATTTGTAGCCAAAGTCAAGGGAGAAGCTTCTGTCCTCGAGAGGCCATCGAAAAGTCTGGAAGCGACAGAATTGCATTCCATGGGCAACTATTAAAATGTAGTTCAAGAAACGGGACAGTTTGATGCATTTGGCAAAGGAGGTGAACTGAACAAAGTTTCCTTTGTTTCACATTACTATAGGGAAATGTGAAGCAAAAAAATTGAATCATTTCGAACGGTCAAAGGTTTCTTAAGCTATGATTTAGAAGAAAAAGCCAGCTTGTTTAATATTTGCTTAGTCAAACAATTCGATCAAGTAGCACTCATACTGTTTGACTTCAATTGGAAAAGCAAGTCACATAATGAGTTTTGGCGGAAACATTTGGATGAGTAATAATAATTAATCATAGTGTGAGTTTAAATGCTATATTGCCTTTTTTTCAGACATATGCCCAACAATGTGGCTGCTGTGTCGGCGGCTGCCGTTGCGTCCTACCACCAGCAAGCTGCTGCAGCAGGCCTAGACGTGTCCAGCCCTTCTAAAAGGCTGGCTGCGGCTGGGGGGAATGTAGGCGTGCCCCAAGGAATGGGTGGAGGTGCGCCGGGTCAGTTTGCAAACAATATGACCCGAAATCAGAACCTGGCGGCATTCACAGCCGCATTTGCCAATGCGAGTGCTGCTGCTGCTGGACGCCAGCAATATGAGATGGCCCAGATGCGGATAGGTGGGCACCACACCACCGTTGGCCTCACTCCGGGCATACCTGTAACTTCTTATACCAGCAGTCGAGAAGCATTTGTCAGAGGTGGACCCCAGGTAGGCCGATTCAAATTCATTTTAAGTGTTACTGAACTGCAACGATTTTTTGAGCGAAACAAGTGTCGGGAGATGATTACTACATATTCACTTTTTTGGGTTCCGTGTTTGAAGCTGTTGCGCTCTCGTAATAGTTCAATCAAGTCCGTGGCAAAAAAGTGGTTAGTGAACCATAAGGAGTGCATTAGCATTGCAAAGTTGAACAAAGTTCCAATCAGAGCTCACGTATCCATGATTCATTTCATTCACATTGTCTCAGTTTGTTTCACTTGAATGCTGACGAATTGTTTCGATTTTTTTTCGTTGCAAATAAGCTTGGCTGCGTAGAATTTTCAATGCAAAAGACGCTTGGCGAGGTTGGTTAAACCTCCGCTATAGAACGGTGATTTGGGTCTTCTCATGTCCCTTCCAGCTTTCCTAACGCCTTTTCATTGGTACACAGGATGGCTTCGTTTAAGCCAGGATCGTTATATTTCTGAAAGAGCCGTTCAAGAAAGACAAATCCTTGCTAGAATCCTTACAAATTGTGACCCCAAATGATTTTGTCGCCAAGGTTACAATACCTTGGTATGATGTCTTTCCCTTCATTCACCTTTGAAAGCAGAGCACTAAAGCGCATTTTGAGGGATTCTGTCAAAAGGAGGCCATTTTTCAAGAGACTCCTCTTCCTCTTCCCACTCCTATATTGAACCAATGGCTTTCATTTCTAATTGGCATCAAAGTAATGTAAATAGACATTGCATCATTTGAAATTCGTCAAAGATCAAATTGTCGGGATTATTCTTAAAAGTGAGGTGTATTGTTAATTATTTAACCATTACATGGAAAACGTTTGAGCCATATTGCCAGGAACTCGGCACGTTTGTTGGATTCCAAACAAAGTTGAACTTGACGTTTCAAGCCCTGGAAAAGTTGTGCTTTAGGCAAATACCCCAGAATCTTCAACTGTTTCCCTACTAATTCCACGTTCAAAATAGAGCTTTATAATTTTGATTAACTTTTTCCCAATTTATTCCAGAGTGGGAGTGATCACCACAGAGTACCTCTTCCAACAGCTGCAACCTCGTCAGCTTCAGTGTCAGATTTGAGAAACCCTCAGCAGGTTGCTGCCGTCGCAGTGGCCAATAATAGTCAATCCAGGTTGCCGATCCGGCAATATCCCCCGTCACTGTACCAGTAAGTATTGAACCCAAATTGCCAAGCCTCAAGTTGATGACGAGGATCGGGAAGATCTCCGATCATGCCTATAAATAGCAGTCTCGATTGGGCGCAATTAGAATTGTTTTGTCTTCACTCCATAGCAATTCCTTGTCTTCGTCAAGTCGTTCCAAGAGCCCACTTGGGTCAGGTCCTGCTAGCACCCCGACAACCAGCGCCGCTGCTGCTGCCGTTGCTGCCCAGAGGTCGCTAATTGATCCCACATACCAATTTGAAAGACAATATGCTAACACCATGGCTGTGTTGGCCATGGCTGGAGCCAATGCCATGGCAGCGGCCTCTGGAGCCTCGTCGGCCCCTTCCAGTAGTTGGCCAGGGGGACATACAAGGTGCTCTAGTCCGACCTCCATTGGGAGTGGAGGCATGTATTCCATGACCTCAGCCACGCTTGGCAATGGGCGAGTCAGTGGGACCAGTAAAGTGGGCGAGGGACCTGGGCGAGAGGCCAAATCGTCTTCAAACGCCCCTCACTCTGTGAACAATGCGAGTGCGGCTGCTTCGCAAGGCTTAAATGGCCGAAGGCGAAGGTCGGTGACTCGTATTTTTTTGCCCTGGCATGGCCTTTGTTTGGTGTCATGGTGGTCCTTAATAGGTGTTGTGTTGGCCTGACCTGGCGCTTTTTTTTCACTTCTCTTTTTGTTCTTCTCTTTTTCCCTCTTGGTGTAAACAATTCAAACCAGTTGTTCGGCTGTCGAACTTGCCCTTCAGTTTAGAACAGACATGTTGATGTTGTATGCAAATATGAAAATCAGTCTAGTCAAAATAGAGCTTGTCTCTAACAGATTTTCAAAAGACCATCCAACCCTACGGTATGCTGATTTTCAAGGACACATTCTCCATGGCCCCCATCCCCCGCCCATCAAACTTCCCCATGAAGACTAATACCCAAGGCAGATGATACACCACCAAAATAGTCGTTAGTCCTTTGTACATGTTTGATAAGCCTAAAACGATTGTTGCATCCTCTAAAATGGGGAAGAATCTAAATCGTACGCGGCCAATTTTCTACATAACCTGTTGTTACCGTTCATTGTTGTATTTTATGAACCCATCGTTCTCTTTCCACTGACCATAGACCTGATCTCGTTTCATTCACATCATGTTTACTGCACAGTCTTGCCTTTTGCACTGTTCAAGTGGAATTAGGTCTCCCCTTTGTTGTGGACATCTCGATCTAACCCCGTAGTTCTACCTTATTTCAGTGGTGAAGCGGCTGTCAACAGTCCTTATCTGCGGGAGCAAGTGGCAGTGGTGGCGGCCAGTGCTCCGGGAGTTCATCTACCGCTCCATCCTTCAGCCTCGTCATTGGCACCTGGAGGTCGAATCATGGAGTCCATACCCAACAAACGGCCTCGACTTGATATGGGCGGGAGTTCGGGTCACTCAATGGGTTCTGCTCATCATCTTCAACCTGGACCGAGTTCCCGAGGACATCCTTCCCTCCAGATGCCAAGCAATGTTGCTGCACCCTTGAGGATTGATACCAGGGACACAGTGAAGGTAGGCCAATCACACGGTTCAAAAGAACCAAGAAGACATGAAACTACTTTCCATATCTAAGCGGTTGGTTACTCGGCGAGGCAGCCACAAAGTAGAGACCAGGGGGGTCTAGCTTAAGCTAACCACATGAAGAAGTTTCGTAAATTAGCGTTTTTCTGGCAGGAAAGTACGCAAGACGTCGTTTAATTGTCGCAAAACATGTGATGGCTTTTAGTCTCTCAAAAATGTAAATGCGAGAGTACACCTTTCCGGTGAGAACAACGAGCAGATTTCTCGCTCTTTATTCAACGTAAAAACTCTTGTTATGCGACTGGATCAATTTGAAAGTCAAATGATGTTCCATTACAGTAAAATAGGAGAGCGTGGCGTGCTCATGCCAATTGGCAATTTGGTCTTAAAACGTGTATTTAGGAGAGCGAAGGGTGATTGTGTAGAGCTTTGAAATTGAGCGCACATTTCATGGCCTAAGAACCACCCAACCCTCTTAGAAAAAATAGCACGCAAAAGAGTCTGGCATTTAGTTCTTCCTAAAAGCCCTCTCTCCCTCAAGTTTCTCAGAAGCCCTCTGACTTCTCCTTGGTCTCGTCAAATGAAAATGAAAGGAAAAGGTTGTTGAACATCAAAGACCGGTAGAGAAATACAAGTAAAGAGAATGCAAATGAAGTCACATTAAGGAACCATTCCTACTTCGAGGCAAGTAAGCTGTTGTTGTAATGGATATCTCAATCTCAAGTAAATATTATTGAACGAAACCGGTGTTTCCATTCCATCTCCCCTTGTTATTCTCTCTTTCTTTCTCGTTTATTACTGGATGGAACCAAGCTTGATAACCATCTTGCCCTTGGAAGTCCTCAAGACTTCATGCCTCCCCCCCTTTCTCTCTCCTCTTTCTTTCTCTTAGCTCTATCTTCCTGCCTTTTTGGAAATGATATCTCATGGAGACTAGGTTCTACGCGGCCTTTAGACTGCACGTTATGCTTTAGCAGTTGAAGCTCGAAATGAATGTTACCTTACGAAACTCGCCGAGACTCCTAATAATGATTCATTTGCGTTGAAAGAGAAGAGGCTTCTTTTGACATCTCTTTTGTTTCTCGTTACCTTGGAGTGCGTTCGTTCAAGCCTCTTCTCGCAGATGGTATTTTTGTCGATGTCCCTACACTTTGTTCAAAGCACTTTAGAAACTAATCTCAGGTGATGAGAGAACCTGTTCCAGAAGCATTGACTCATCCGAGGTTTTACCCCTAAAAAGAGGTTCCACTTCTCGTTGCGAAGTGGATATGTTATCGCCTCCTTTGCTCGCTCGCTTTCTCGTGCCTGTTTCGGAGGGTAGTTGTACGTATTTCATGTTTGAGCTAATCAGAGTACGAAGGTCCACAGAAATGTGGGTCTCTGGAAACCGGTTCTTCCTCAAGATGTCTTATCATTTCGGTCATTATCGTGTCCATTTTTTGCCCCCCCCCCCTCTCTCCCCCTTTGCTTGTTATGGATGGATGAATGCA
Source organism: Tigriopus japonicus (assembly GCA_010645155.1). Lineage (NCBI taxonomy): Eukaryota > Metazoa > Arthropoda > Copepoda > Harpacticoida > Harpacticidae > Tigriopus > Tigriopus japonicus. The sequence continues at coordinate 10,805,337 of CM021323.1, forward strand.
CTGTGGTCGAAAACTGAACGGACGAGTCTTTTTCGCCGTTGAAAAGACCAGTTATTTTTAATGTCCAGCCACGCGGTCCCGATCTGTTGGAATCCTTTTTGGCCAAGTTTGCCCATTCAAGTGGAGACCCCTATTTAGGCATTTCCAAGTTTTATCTGTTCATGCTTGCTGGTGGACTTGCAAAAGTTTTCCTGTTTTATGGCGACCCTTCATTGGCAATTCAACAAGTGCGTGGTTTCAACCTTTCATCTTCCTCAGAATCGGACTCGTCGAGTCTTGTATTTGTATTCTATATGCACATGATTACTTATTCTTAGAAGACGCCGACATTAGATTGCTTGCTTGGCTTGTGTTGAATCTTTAAAAAGGAGGAACAGGAGCTAGAATAGAATTAACAGACTTGAATCGCTGAGGAAAGACGTAGCGAGAAAGGGGAGTGACATGGATTGTTTGTACCTGCCTTTTTGCCAATGTGCCAATAAATCGATTTCCCAATGCGAAAGTTGGTTCTACGCAGTTTTTCCTTGTCCAATGTCTTGGTGGGAGATTTATGACTCATTCAACTCTCACCTTCTGAGCCGAATAACCCATACTCAATCCTCTAATAACGCCTTTAAACCAATTCTCAACCCCACAATTTTCGTCCTCTCAAGAAAACCTCATTCAGAAAGAAAAAGAAAAAAAAAAAGAGGAGCATAGACTCTACGCTACCGTCGTTTTTTTTTCTCAGTGCCTTGCAACTCTCATTATCTCTTTTCTTATGAAAAAAGCAGATGGTGTAACAGAACCAGTTTGCCATGCCCACAGATGATTACATGTACACTTAGCGGGTTTTCTTGGATTTTTGGGCTGTGCCCTTGGATTTGCTATCCCCTCTTAAGTACGAATCCGAGGTGCAATTTCAATGACAATGACTGGGTCCATTGCAAAGTCTGAATTGTGTGGAATTGTTTGATTCTAGGAATCGGGGTATCATCCTCAAGTGGAGGCCATCTCTCCCACCGGGCCCGAGGTCACCAATGAACGAGATGAACTCAGATCGAGTCGAGATGATTTGCTGCAGAAGATTTCAAAAATCGATCGTGAGATCGCCAAGGCTGAATCTCAAATCGCTAAACTCAAGAAGAAACAACAAGAACTGGAAGACTCCTCGAGTAGGCCTCTTTCCGAGGATGAAGAAGAGGAGGAGAGGCCTCATCATAAAAGCATTGCTCAAATTATTTATGGCGAAAACAGGGTAAGTTGACTGACTAATCAAGATCCGGTCAGATGAAATGGAATAATCAATGGCCGCTTTTCAATGAACTTGCAGCGTCGGGCCAAGAAATCTCACGCCTCTTTGGCCAAGTTTGCACCACCCAACACGCTACCACTCTACAATCAGCCTTCGGATACTGAAGAGTATCTAGAAAACAAACGACGGTAAGCATTCATCCGCAAAACTACTTATCTACCCATGAATGGGACTGAAACCTCAGCTCAGCTCATTATGCATACCTTTTTTCGCCTCAATTACAGGCATACCCTCATCAAAAGACGACTAGTGGATTACTTTAAGCAAAAGAACGACCAGAAAGAAGCTCGAGAACGATACATGTTGGAAACCTATGCCAAACTCATGTGTGGTTGGCAGAAACGTGTTGAACGCAGTGAGAACATGAAGAAACGCAAGGAAAGAGAAGCCAAAGCCCGGGAATTGTACGAAAAAATCTTCCCCGAGCTCAAGAAACAACGGGAGGACAAGGAACGAGATCATAGATTGGGATCCCGAGGCACGGTTCGATCCGAGGCTGATATGGAGGATGTCATAGAACGACTTCAAGAACGGGAGAACGAGGACAAGAAAATGCACAGCTATGCCGTTGTTCCCCCGCTATTATTGCCCAGTGATGAGCGGAAACGCAAGTTCACCAACAATAACGGGCTCATTCTGGACCCGTTGAAGGAGTACAACGAGCGCAAGTTCCTCAATACCTGGACAGACTCGGAAAAAGAGATCTTTAAGGAGAAGTTCTTGCAGACACCCAAGAACTTTGGTCAGATTGCCCAGTTTCTCGAGCGCAAGACCGTGAGTGATTGCGTGCAGTACTATTATCTGAGCAAGAAGACTGAGAACTATAAGCAGCTCATGCGACGGGTCAAAGTTCGACGAGGTAACAAACGAGGACAGCATCCGAATAACGCAGATACCTTGAATAACACGGCTGTGGGCGTGGTCACACGCCACCGAAATCAGAGAGATAACAATCTCCAACAACAAGAGCAGAGTAACAACAAGGAAAATAACTCGAATCGTAGCACGCCCCAACCACCGAGTCTCAAGCAAGAACTCAAGATCGATGACGACGACAGGTACGATTCATGATAATGAACAAGGACCAATCCGTGTTGAATTGTGGTTTTGAAGTGTTGCTAATCGAATTTCTTTTGCGCCCTTTGCAGTGATAAAAAAGCGGGTCGGAGTGGAAAGAGTAACTCAAATAATCAAGATGCCAATGACACGTCCGATGAAGAGGAATCCACTCAGCAAGGTAAGATGGGACAACATTTATTGAACATTTATTGAGACGATATCCTTGTAGTGTAGGGAGAAAGGCGTTCTTTCCTTAAGAAACTTGTTCCAAAGAAGGGCCCTTTTCGTGCTCAAGATCAGTTTCAAGTCCTCGTTGTGCCTGCTGTGAGGAACTTTTGCCACTTTTATCGTCTTGGTCGTCGTTCTCGTTGTCGTTGTTATTGTCGTTATTATCGTGCCAAAGCTTCTTGTGCTTGTGCACGAAGTAGTAGCTAGGGAACTTGGAACCACAGATTTTACAAGGAAAGAACTGAACGTTGATATCCTTAATAACTGGGGATTGGTGTCCTCTTTGATTCGTGTTGTTCGACGCCCGCAAACTGATGAAGTTGTGCTTATTGTTCACATTCCCACTTTGCGAATTCGAGATCTTTTGATATCCTACGGTTAGCGGATTCAAATGACGACGTTTGTGCTTTTGATAGCAGTAATAGGACTTGAACACGTGACTGCAAAACACGCACTTGTAAATATTGGTGGCAGTGGCGGCGTCTGCACTCGTAATCTGCCTTGAGGACCCAGGTTTGGACTCTTGTTGGGGCTGAGGAACTTGTGGGCGACATTCTTCATCAGTGGTCTCAATCTCCTCTTTCAAGTCCCCCATAAAGTAATCTACGGCCAAAGGATTGAGAATTCGTTTGAAGCGAATGGGCCCATCACAGGCCGCGATGTCCCAAGTGGCCTCTTTGTTGGCAAGCACGTTGGATCTCGCGCTTAATGATGAGCTGGCTTGGGTCAAGTTTTCCTTTTCATCTTGACTATCCCCGACATCGACAATTTCTTCATCCTCCTCACAATCATTGTTGAAATTTTCCGAATATTTGCCCGGCAGCACTTTCGATGTGGATTCTTCATATCGGCCGTTTGGATCTGGACTCGGGAAATGATTGGGCAGCCAATTCAGATGCAGATCGTTCCTAATGAGAGCTGATGGATGTGGGGCAATATCTGGAGACGTTTGTCGATACAATTGGTTCCATAAGGGTGCCATGGTCAACAGCGGGGCTGCCCTATTGGGTACTGGTCTATGGATCTTTGGTACTGGGTTGTCGTGATCCTCGTGGTCCCTTTTCACCAATATAGGAGCCAGGTTGGATAAGAGGCTTGTGTAGCGTTTGATGTGGTCCACGTAGATCTGTGGCATTTGCAGCATTTGTGCATAGAGAAGAACCTGGTAGGCATTGTCGAGGTTTAATAAGCCTTGAATCATTTCAAAGCGGTCCAAGCACGAGTAGAGGATGGAGAAGATGTCATAGGGAATCAGATTGGCCAGGTTCAAGTAGGCCACGTGATTGATTTGCCAAAGGGTTGACGAAGGGGGTTCACTCTCGAGTAAGGCTCGCAAGTAGCCGAAATTTTCCATCAAAGCCTGTTTTTTGGCCGGAAATGGAATTCCGCACACACTAAGGACCACATCGTAATAATATCCGGTCGAGGTTGTGGGGGAAGTCGATGAAGCAGCGGGGGTAGTAGTAGTAGTAATACTACTTCTACTTGTGGTGGTGGTAGTCGTCGTAATTGAAGAAGTCTGAGTAGCTGTGCCTATCAGAAGAGCGTTCATAGAGTCGCTCATTGCGGGAAGAGACTCTGGGATGGACTAAATTCGAGGTTCCTTTTATTCTTTCTGGTCTAGGATGGTCGTCGCAAGATATGATTTAATATGAGATTGAAGTTCTGAAACAGGGCAGGTCCAACACCCAGGGTTCAATCCCTCGAAGAGCTTACGTTTCAAGTTTTAGGGCAAGATTTCTTGGGGTTGCTCTCATGGAGACGCTTTTATGTTTCAAGGTGCACCAGCATGTTTATGTAATTGTTCCCATGCCTTCAATTGATACCTCAATGTGATCAAGAGCATTGAGGCAATTGTCTCTTGAAGACAGCAACCCTGGTGGTCCCATGGGATCCACCTCTGACTGTCGAAGTTTCTTCCCATTCAAGAGAAAGAGAGAAATCTGTCGGCGGTTAAGCCGTAAAGTAAGCAAAAGAAACAGAACATGGCGAATGAATTTCACATTAACCGGCCTAAATCCACTCGACAGGGTGGTTGGAGGTCCTTCGAGAGGTCTCGAGCTACATTGGGCTCTCTGTGGAAGGTTGGTTGGTTGAGAGGCACCCTGTGAGAAATGTTCGGAAACCCGTATTTACTTTGTCTCGAGGCAGTTGGTCTCTCCAACTGACGTTTCAACTCTGGTTTCCTGAGCCCGGATGATCCAAGTTGGTCGGTTTTAGAGTTCTTGATGTTCGTGGTGTGTACTGCTGCTGGGTTGGCCTCTCTTTCTCTTACTCTCTGTAGCTACTTTGTTCAAACAAGCTCAAATTTGATGAGCTTTTCATAGTTCATAAGCAATCTTGTAAAAGCAACGGTCGTTCCATTTAGAAGATTAATACAGGATATACAATACATCTTACAGACGGAGATGAGGATAAGAAGTCAAATTTGCAAAACATACTCAGATCGACGGAAAGATGATTGGATTCTTCCAAGAATCAAGTTTTGAATAAATTGGGAAAACTTTCTCGATTGCGTTGTGCTCGACTTCTCTTAAGCCTCTGTCTTATTGGTCAATGAATAACTTGAGTTTTATCAAGAGTTAGATATAATACCCGAACTACAAAAATTACCACATCTTTTGCCGGGTTATCTTTTCAAAGCTTACTCAACTTATAAATGAACATTGGGAACAAATGGGATTTATCGTTTTCATACACGTGTTACGTTACATGATCTAAAGATAAAGTTGAGTAATATGTAAATTTGTCTTATTGCAGCCAAAACAGGTCTCGGTGGAAAAGTGTCCAATTGCCCCATTCCATCATGCACGGCCACCAAAGGTCGAGTGAAAGGCCGTCTTCGTCATTTACCCAAGAAATGGAGCAATCTTTCAAAAGACATCAAAGAAACCATCACCACCGAACTCCGTAAGTTCATTAATCTCATAGATAAACCACGGCGAATATTCTAACAACTTTTTGACGTGTTTTAGAAATTCCCAATGGAACCAAGAAATGTTGTTCCGCGTGCTTCACTCGGATTTCTCGGAAAATCAACCAACTTCTTGGTGGCAACAGCCTCTGCAGTTCTCCAGCTGAGCCCGTCAAAACCGAAAATGATATTGTTTGGTCAGATGACGAGATCGAGACCATCAAGGCTCTGCTTCGGCAACACGGGCGAAATTGGGCCACTTTGGCCGACAAGATAACGGCCAAGTCTCCAGAGCAATGCAAGAAGTTCTTCTATAACAACCGACGCAAACTCGGCTTGGATCGAATCATGCTGGAATATAAGAAATCCAATCTCGTTGGCGATCAGCCACCATCGCTTTCCACGGATGAGGAGTCGGGATCCTCAACATCTTCATGTGAAGAGGACAACAATGGCTTGGGAATCAATCACAACAATGCCCCTCTGAACGCCAATAGTGGTGCTGGAAGCAATGTTCAATCTGCTCAAGGTCAAGTTCAAGCTCAAGCTCAAGCTCAGGGTAAGGAATAATAAGAATGAAAGCGATGTTTTGATAGTTCATTTGAGATCGGTTTTTTTGTCCTTAGATTTGAAACCTGTGATCAAAGCAGAGGGACCCGCCGTTTCCATCAAGACGGAAGTGAAACTGGAGGAAGGCATGTCCAGCTCGCCAGTTGTTCTTGGAAACATGAGCAATCCTGTCCCATCTCAAGGGCTGACGATTCGGCCTTTAGGGAAAGAAGAGGATTATGATAGCTCGGCCACGGTACGTTCTAAAGCACCTATCCATGATATTTAGACAAGTCCTCATATCCCAAATTGCATTGCAGATGAGCGCCGATGAGCGTGATGGTGGGGATGCCCGACACCCGGGACAATCCAGCTTCCCTGGGGCGATCAAAACTGAATACCCAAGACCCGTACTCATGTCAACGGCCGCTAATCTAAGGCCAAATGTGCCTGGAATCATGGCAACTGAAGCCAATAGAGTCCGAGCTGCTGTTGCTCCATATCCCCCCGGGGCCATGAAACCGCCAACTTCATCATCGGCTGGACCATCAGTAGCAGGAGGTCCCACCACCAATGGACCCAATGCTTCGCGTGATACCATAACGGTGAAAGAACTGATGATTAATGTGATTGAGCGTTCCTTATCCAATCCGCTCGGCTCATCAGGACCGAACACAGGAGCGAATCCAAGCACCACAGCCAATCTGCCGCGTACTATGGCTCAAGGTTCGGATCCAACCATTCACAACATCTTGGAACATGCGGGTCCCAACCCCACCAAAGTTCAGTTCCAAGGAAGAATGCATGCAGGACCGGGTCCACCATCATCCCTTCTCAAGCCAGGTTCAATGGCTCCTCCTTCTGTCGTAAGGCCCTCTTCCGGTCACCATAATCCCGGCCAACCCGCCCCAAGTAGCAATGAATGTGAGAGTTTGGATTTGAGCATGCCTCGTCGTCGGGATCCAACGCCTCCTCCTGCGCAAAACCTGGCTCAACCCTCGCATCATTATCGTGAGCCTCAACTCTCACATCATTTGGCTGGTGAGAGTCAAACCCCTTCACGAGCCGGACCTCCACCCCCGGCGCATTCGGGCAACAAAGTGAAAACGAATCCCGATCCCTACTTCCGAGGGGACCATTCTCGTCAACAGGCCCAATCGCCACTTATTTACGGGCCTGACGGGAGGCCTCTGACCAATGTTCAACATGTGAGTCAACCCTCGGGGTTGACTCATGGTCGAGGTGCTCCTGGACCGCCCTCCGCAACGTCCGCCACCAATCAGCGACCACAAGTGCGTACACATAATAACCTCGGAGGCTATCAAGCAGCCCAAAGTGCTGGCGGACCTGCTCGGCACGCTCAGATGTCTCCTAAATTACCCGGATCCAATCGGAGCTTTTCGGGTTCCATAACACAAGGAACACCAGTGAATCACGGGATGTCTGTGGCTCATCGGTCTGCCTACGATGCGGCTCATATGAAAGTGGCTCCTCATGAGCGCGTGGGATCCATCACGCATGGTACCCCACTCTATGACAAGAAGCATTCTCAAGTGATCAATTTGGGAGATCCTTCCAAAATTGTGTATGAACGAGCTCCTCAAGGGAGTGCCGAGTATTTCCGACGAACAATCTCACCTGCGGGCAGCAGCAATGCCTATAACTACCCTCCCTCCACTTCAGCCCAAGCTCAAGCTCAAGCCCAGGCTCAAGCCTCCAGTTCTCGAGGTTCCCCTTATGTGGAGACTCATATGAGCTCCAGACAAGTGATCATCAATGATTTTGCCATGGCTCGCTCGACTGAAATGCAACGACGACCGGATTCCAGGGAACAGGGGCGACCCCTTTCGCCTCCGCGTCTCTCTGGTCGTGATCCCAGTCCTCGACCCAGGTCTTTGGATCGAGTCATGACAGATCCTCGCAACCAAATTGACTTGCGAAGAGATGTGAGATCCATGGATCCCAGATTCGACCCTCGATTGATTGACGCTCGTCTCTTACCAGAACATAGAGGCGATCCCAAGGCAGATTTAAGAGCCCTGGATACGAGAGCAGGAGATCCGCGAGCAGTGCATGAATCTCGAGTGAGTCTTGAACACCGTCAGGACCTCCGCATTGATCCCAGAGGAGATCCTCGAGCAGGTCTTGATCCCCGTGCCGATCCTCGTGGCGATCCTCGTGCTACTCTGGATCCCCGACTCCATGATCCCCGACGTTCAAGTACCATAACAGCCGATCTTCGAATGATGAGCGATCCCAGAGCCCGGATGGAACATCATGATCCTCGACGATATCCTCCGTTCCCAGCCGGTGGCTACATGACACCCGATGGCAAAATCGTCCAACATCCCGGCTCCATTCGTGATCCTGCCCGTACACCTCCAAGATCCAGTCCAGCTGCCACTCCACCAGAAAGATCCTCAGCCGTGATTCACCGGCAAGGCTCGTTGACATCTGGTAAGCCTGTTGTTCCCAAAAGCAGTTTGGGTCACCGTGAAGTGGAAATCTACCGCACCAATCCGGAAGTGACCATTTCCAAGACGAGTAGTCCTCGGCAGATCTTTGAGAACAATGCCTTGGCCTCTCTGGTGGATGTGGCTGTCCAGCAGCCCAAACTTCCTGACGGTAAAGATCGAGCAGCGCAAATCCAACGTCAAGTGTATGAAAGGCAAATGTACGATATGAGAGTGTCTCAAGCCGCGGCTATGAGTACGGCGAGAGGGTCTAGTGGCGACATCACTCTTCAAGTCAGGAACGAGCGGGCTAAACAATTGTCCCTTATGCAAGACAAAGACCGCTACGAACGCTCTGTGCCTCTTTCGGCCATGGCCAAAGTTGTTGGACATCCCGGAGTGGGTGGTCCCGGAACCAGAGACAGTAATCTCACAGCAGCCTCTCTCATTGATGCCATCATAACTCACTCCATACACTCGGGTCCCAATCAAGATCCAACTGCAGCCGTGGCAGCCATCACCGCCGCCAAGCAACTACCTTACCGCCAAAATCCGGGTGGGGAGTTGAGCCTTTCGGCAATCAATCCCATGGATGACAGTAACAAGCCCGGTCAGTCATCGTTCAAAGTGAGTCGAAGCCCAAGTCTCAAAGGAGAGAACACCAATGGGCCAGATGATGGGTCAGCCCACGGGTCACGCCCAGGCTCACGCTCAAGTGCCACCATCGAGTTGAGACCGCCTTCCGAACATTCAAGTGAAATGCAGATGCCTAATATGGGCCATGTTAATGCCGATGGGTCAGCCCCAGAACAACACTGGAAGAGAAGGGGTTACCCAAATGCATCTGCAGTGAGTGCAGCAGCCTCGGTAATGCCGGCCCCTCGACCAAGTAACACTCCGACTGGTGTGGACGAGAGATCAATCACACGGGTGCCTCAAACTGGATCCCCCATTAAGACCACCTCCGACAATCCAGGTCAAAGCTCTTCCTCGAATGTGGGACGACCAGGCATTGAACCGATTTCACCGCCATCGGAACCCCAATCGGTGTCTCAAAACGGTGGTGGTAGCGGAGACCCGAGAACTTCTGGAAAGAAGACGGGCGAGGAAGGTACGGGTTTGTCGCCTTTGGAATACATGAAAAACAAGATTGCCGAAGAGATGAAGAAGAACGATGGCAGTGGAGGGACTCGAATTGCACTCAACACCGCATCGAGTGCTGACTCCCCAGCCACCATAACGCCATTGAAACGACCAGCTGACAATCATTTGAGACCGCCACCAACTTCGACCAACGCGTCAGAACCGCATTCACGCTCCAATTCTCATCCTTCCTCGAGTAATGTTCCCCAATCAAGTGCTGACGGGGATGAGTCTGCGAGAAAGAAGCCACGATTAGATGAGCCGCCTCAGTCCCAATCTCTAACATCCGGGTCCAATCCGGCCCCTAGTGGAGGAGCTCCGCCGCCCATCACGAGCGATATTGCACCGCCAGATTCGCCCGGTTCTGAGGGCGAGATGGTCATTGATGAGAGTGTGGTGTCGGATTCTGCCCCTCCTAAGGAAGAGCCCCAAGCTCCCAACAAACCAAATTCTTTATCGTCCCTGCCGAATAGTGCTCCTGCCACGAGCATGCCAACATCAGGCAGTACTGGTCCTCAATACGAACCCCTTTCAGATGACGAATGACCCAGGAGAGAGCCACCCCCAAATGCCTTGCCCGGACATTATCGCTATGGGAGGTTCTAAACCAATTTCTAGCCAATCTATTACCCCCATCCCATACCTCTCCCCCCTTCGCGATTAGCATTGCAATAAGCTGATGATGATGAAAATACTACTAATAAATCGCAACCAACACACCCATCATTTCATATCGCCGCTCCGTTTTCAAGGTGCACTTGTGTTGTGTCTTTGTTGTCCCTCTTTCATTCAGACCGATTGAAAGCAACCATTTTCGTTCCTCGACCCTCCGACGCAAACCCGCTTACAACTCTCGGGCCAATTGTCACCCCTCACACCCATTTTGCCATTGCTTGGAATAGCAAAAACTTCCCATCCTCATGCCTATTTTCGTACACTGTTTCTGGCCGGGTCTATATATTCCACTTTTGCTGTGATTCTTCTACTGCTAGTACTACAAGAACAATTATGCTACTTTTACGAACACATGAACCCACCACCTTTCCCCGGTTCCGTTTGTGCTCGACTTCAAGGATTATGGCATCCTTGAGGCACACTATGTTTAACTAACTAGCCAGCATCCACTTGATCCTTGATTGAAGGGGTCGGAAAAAAACACTGTTAATATGAAGCGCTGTGTGACTCTTGTCTAACTTTGACATTGTTTGTTCAATTAAAATGAAAAGAAGAAAACACGAGACGAAAATCGTGGCATAACAAACCAATTGTTCATTGTTGTTAACTATTTATTGGAAACAAATACATCCATCGTAACCATTCATTCGTGTTTGGGTATCAGTTGATTTTCTTGATCTCGGCGCTCGGTTTTGTACTTTGGCCTTTGGTCATGCCATACACTGACCATAAGAGACCCGACAACAGGATGAAATGACAGCCATGTAGAAGGCCACTGCTCCAATGGGTGGAGGGATACGTGTTCCAACACAATTCGATCAGTCCCAACAGACACAAACGGAACATTGACGGCATTCGAACGCACCAAAACAGATAATGCAGTTGATGGAAGTACCACACATAGAACTGATAGTGAAGCGATCGAGCCAAAGCCACTCCGACGAAATTGCTCATGAACATGGGCAATAAGAACAATTGTACCGAGTAGGTGGGACCCTGGTGGGCCTTCAAAGTGCGATAGCTGGACAACATCTTCCACCACTTGGGAATACAGATCAGCAAGATTAACACGTGCGCTCCCAACAAGGCCAAATGGAACCCACGATCAAGAAACACGTCCTCGGGCAAGAAGCGCCAATTGACAGTCCACTTGAACATGAACACACGACCCAAGTCAAACGAGCCTTGCAAGTAATGCCACGGGTTCGAGATCAAAAACGGCCAAGCCAATCCCACTTGAATTAAGGCACAAATGGTAAGCTGAAACAGGGTGTGAACCAATCCTAAATTGGCCAAATAGGCAAAGAACAACGCGGGAGCAAAAAGCAAGATATTCATCTTGATCCCCACGGCTAAACTGAAACAAACACTGCCCAGACTCCACCAATCCGAGATGAAGAAGTTCAAAGCGGCATACAAGAACACCATGGCCACGGGATCATTGAAAAGGCGCAGTACGTAAATCGAGTGAATCCGATAGGAAGTGATACTCATGAACACCAGCACGTAAGGGGGAACTTTCTCGGACTTGACCATGAGACGGAACACCAAGGCCAAGGTCACGATGTATAGTCCGGCAAATATATACTGAGCGCGTCGGAGGTTCACGCCCAAGTCCGTGATGTAGTAGAGACCCATGAAAAACCATACAAAACCCGCCGGGTACACCAAGGGGCCAGTGTCTCCTTTCAATTGAGCGTAATCGTAGGTACCATTCACCACGCCCTCAACCTAATACGATTTGACATGGAATGAGTCAAAAAGGAAAAAAAACAAGAATCAGAAATATCTAGTTAAAATTTAAAGAAAATTGACCTGAGGGTCTTACGGCGAAAATAAATGAAATGGGGAAAATCAAATTCAAAACCCAAAAATTAGGTAGGAGACGTGGTAACGCAGCTAGCGCAGATTCCTGCAATGAGGAACGTCCCAGTTCCAGTTCGATTCTCCTCCCCGACTTTCTCAAGGAAACTTTTAGACGTTAATAATCTACACCCACAGACGGAGACCTGATACCGGACATGCGGGAAAAAATGGGTTCAAGGCCAAATCAATGGTAGAAAAAAAGAATTGGAAATTGATGTCGCCAAATTTTCCCAGTCTAACGCTGGCAAAAAACGATGAAATAGTATAATAAAAAAAACGTTAACTAAGGAAAATACATAGATTTTAGTGCAAAAACATATCTAATTTTATCCTGAATTATTTGATAATGTTACGGTAATTTTCATCGGCAGTTTGCATGCAAAGTTTCATGAGATAATTGGGGATCACAATAATACCCGCATCCAGATATAGGTGGAACTCGGGCTTGCAACAACTACGTAACTCTTATCCAAGCCAGACGGAGCTTCACGAACCCTTGGAAAAATAAATGGTGGAGTAGATGAGTGGCCCCAATGTGAGCTTTGCGGTGATTGCAGGCCCAAAACTGTTTACATTTACACGAAAAAGAATTGTATGTATATTGAAGTAGAATTAATAACAAAGAATCGTATGATGTGAGCGTGAGGGTTTAATCAACTCGTGGGATAATTCAATAAAACAATCTTCGATCTCGACCGAAAAAAATCAATGAAAATTTACACGCAGAATAGATTTTACCCACATTTTAGAAAAGCACTGACCTCAGTTCATTTGATAATCAAGTAAAAGAAAATGCTCAAATATTTGATGTCAAGTATGTTTTAAGTGACAATACATATTTTTGCTCCTGAACCAATTCATAGAATTCGAATAAATATGCAGCAATACTTTTAAACCTCAAATCTGGTCCCTAAACTCTTCAGTATTTAAAAACCGTGCTCTCAGAATTTTCAATTGAGGTTACCAAAACATGGGTGATTTCGTTGCAATCTTGTAACTAGTTAGAAAAAAAATCGGTAACGGGAAATTTGAGCTGCCGGGAAATTAATTATGAAATGGTAAATTTTCGGATCAAAGCATGATTGACACCGTTTGTCTACATGACTTCTTGACGCAATCATGTTGGATAGTTCTTCCAAACAATCTAAAAAAGCTTTTTCAAGTACATCCATCTATCCAAGGAGTTCTAACATCAAGGTACAGTACGTCCAAAAGATAAGCTCTCCTCCCTCCTCACCTCTTGCATGTAAGCTCGCCAATCGATTTCCGTGTACTTGACGTGATGAATGACCAATCCGTTGATGAGCATCTCCACCCCCAACAACAAACCGGCCATCCAACCGCATTGAGCCGGATCCAAGACCAAACTTCGGACCCGATTCACCCACCCTCGCCATCGGAACATTCCCCCAGTGGTCGCCGTCGTTCCGGGAACAGCGGATCTCTTTTTGCCCATTGGACCAGATGATGATCGGAAAAGAGGATGCTAATAGAACAAGCTCGATATCGGCATCCCCGGGAGAAATGGGGCTCGATCACTGCCGAGTTCGCGTGAGTTTCCTCTTTCCTCGAAGGACTGGCAAATTCCTTCTTTGCTTTTATTTTTATTACTGATGGGTTTCGAGTTGGATTTTTGCAAGAGTTTTGCCACTTTGGATTTTAAGGTCAAAAAGTTGACCCCCAACTAATCTTCTCAACTAGAGACGTCATAAAATATGGCAGCACTGCCAACTCGAAATCCAAAAGTATAGCTACTGATGGAACTCGAAATCGAACTAGTTCGAGTGTTGCCAAATTGGTCCCTGTTTAGGTCTTTTTGAAAACGTTCAAAACAACCTGCCCTAATCAACAATGATTAACTTCCGAGTAAAAAATGGCAGCACTCCCGGTTCGAAACCCATCACTAAATTTTTTATGGGTGATCTTCAAGACATGTGGAAGTTTGGCAGGGTGGCCAGTAGTTGATGGGAAGAGGACGGTTCAAAAATTATTGGGGCCAAGCATGAGGCTCAGAATGAATATCAAAAAGCTATATTGAAGCCATTAATGTATGGAAAATCACGAACGTGATCTATTTTCTAACTTTAAAGGGGTACTGATACGTAACATTATTTAGCCAGTTTTGTCAAGGTTGTAGATTTCTTGAAGTTGGTCACCTGGTCAAGTTTCTTCCCTTGGACAGATCTGTGTTTGGCCTCCTTTTCCTCCCAAAGTTGCGTGATGAAAGTTATGACTTTCAGTAAAAATGACTTCCAGAAAGATCAGTTGACTTTTGTGTGTTTTATAGATCTAATATTTTCTGTTGCAGTCATGTTTGGACTTTCTGAAGCACTATGATTTCGAAGCAAAATAATAACAAAGTTAGGGGCGGTCAAAAAGTATATTGAATAAAGATTGTCAGGATCTTATGCTTATGTACCTCATAACCAAATTTCAAAGAATCCTTGAAAGAAAAAAGAAAAAGGGCTCTTTAGATGCCTTCAAACAACTAGCAAGTCCCTGCCTAATGCTGACAATTTGACTTGAGATTTTTGGTTATGGCATCTTTGCCGCGCACCCTAACCAGGAAAGAGTTGCTAAAATCAGACTGGAAAAGTCAGCTTGATATAATGAGTATTTGTCAACATCAACAAACAAACCCGCATCAACTAACTAAGCTAAGATCAAGCCGGAAAAGCTTCGCAGATTGCCAATTGTTATCCAGTCATCATTTAAAAATCATGGCCATCCCCGACAAGTCTTGGCAACCACCCACGGTCACCATTGAAACCACGTGCGTGCTAATTGATTTGTTTTAGAGTTTCGGGCAAGTCCAGTAAAAGCGTAACGTGCGGGATCCCAGCCAAACTTGATTAATTTTCCACGATAAATGAGCGCCTTCTAATTCTTGTGTCTACTTAGGCGACCAATCGTGTCCATTCTTAACAATGCATGTCTGCTTTTGGTTTCGGTAGCCATAACCCAAACCGAAACCGCTGAAAGTTTTGACCCGAAAGCGCTTTCGTTCCATCACCTATTACGGAACGGCTTATGGCTAATGCTAATCAATATTAATTTCGGTGTATAACCTACTGAAACCGAAAACAGACGTGTAGTGTAAAGAATGGAGTTTCAGTGCAAAATCAAAGATTTTTCCTGTCTGAAAAGCTCTGAAACATACTTTTGCGATGCTTTAATTAAGATACTTAATTACTAGAGAAAGGATTTAAAAGTTTTTATTGAAGCAAAACCAAAAATATTTCGTTTTGTTTCTTGAATATTTTCACAATACCGTTGACAAAAAGAAATACCAATAGATTTGACCCATCATCAAGTAACAAATTGAGAAGAAAAGAAAGTTGTTACAAATCAACTCTGCTTGGTTATACATAGGTGAAAACCTTTTTTGACCATGCTTCCAAAGTTTTCTTTCACCTTTTTACCTCTCTACCGGTGATTGTCCTTCTTCAAATCCATGGGCAGTAGATATTTTTTAGGTTGATTTTGCATGGAAGGATTTTTAATTGTCTTTCGGCCCAACACCAATTTTAAGAGACTGCTGTTAAAAAAACGAGACTTCGCCATTAAATGAACTGAAGACGAATGGTATTATTTATTACAATTATTTTTTAAGTTGGCATTGGAAGTTAAGTAGGTACATGGGCACGAAACTCCTTTTGCGAAATGGTGTATGACAAATCAAGTGGTTCCACAACAACCATTTGGGCCAGCTACAGAAGCTCCTTAGGCCAAGCTACCATATCATGTGAATTCAAATGTTAAAATAGTTTGACAAAAATTTCTCGGTACAAAAAAAAGAATGAAAGAGATATGTTCATAAACATATTGTTGTTGCCATCCTGTTTTTACCCTTGTCAAAACATTCGAGATTTGTCTGAAGAGCCAGAAGTTTTCAGTTGCTTCTCTTCAGCTCCTTTCCTGGCGAAGTTTTCAGTTGCTTCTCTTCAGCTCCTTTCCTGGCGAAGTTTTCAGTTGCTTCTCTTCAGCTCCTTTCCTGGCGCCCTATCAGCTACAAAGAAATTACTTTGCAATGCAAATTTGCATATTTGGGGTCATCTTTATCGGCCAATATTCATTCTAATTATTATACGGGATGAGCCGGGTCAGCTTTGCATTTAGTTGGAGGTTGAGAAAACCCAAGAAGCACTGGAATCATGGAGTGGGAGGCTAGCATTGAGAGTAATGATTTCCAGTAAGAACAATGAGACCATGCCTATGTTGACAAGAACACGTATTTAAATTTTCAGCTCAATCGAACGTCGGAGACAAAAGTTATGCTCACTCAAAGTTCAGTGCAAATCCTACCGAGAATGATGAAATAGCCCTATTGTGGTGATCGTTTTACCACAAAAGGGCGAGATCATTCATTTTGTGCTCTCTCCAGTACATAAGTTGAGAAGGCATAACTTTTCACTCCGGCATTCGATTGGGCTGAAATTTGAAATACGTATTCTTCTCAATGCAAGCCAGGTCTCATTTGCAGAAGAACGGAAATGGTTTGTTTCTGCTGGAAATCATGATTCTCATTGCTAGCCTCCCACTCCATGATTTCCGTGCTTCTTGGAGAACCAAAACAATGCCAAGCGAAATGCCATTAACTGGATTGAAGCAAGTTTTCATTCTGTTTTTGTGGCATTTTTGAACTTCCACTTAAAAGCAAAGCTGACCCTGCCCAAACCTTTCGAACGGGGGAAATAGGCAAGAAAATAAAGATAGAAACGATTTCAACAAGCTGTTTTCTGTTCTATCGACACATTTTACTCTTGACGTCAACAAGTTGAATTGCAAAATGCAACTTTCACCAAAAATTGCAACTTTTGGCCACTTTAGTCAAATGCAGGAACTTTTCGATTTTTTCGCAACAAGCAACAACTTTTGGCATTTCGTTGTCTTGATCATTTAATACCTGCAGGAAATTGTTCAAATTATGTTTCTGACAAGCACTTTTATAGGACCTTGGCAAAGAATCATTACTTTACCGTGTTCTTAAGGAAACACAATATTTAAAAAATGCAAAATATTTGACCAAATTTGACGTTAAGTTACCAAGTGACATTTTTAGGCCAAAAAATGCAAATTTGTAGTAACTTTCGGGGAATTGAGTGTTTTTTTTTAAAATGTGAATGACTTTTAACAAAATTTCTTCAAATTTACGGCAAAATCCGAGCCTTTCTATCTATTACAATATGCTCTCACAAAATTTTCCCTGAATCAGATGAAAAAACCTGTGATTGAATTAAACTCTTACAAATTACGAGGAAACGATCGAGACAAACATTGACAGATGTTTCTTAGCAAACAAAGGTTTAAGGTGAACACTACTCCTATACAGTCAAAGCAAGCCAAAAGAATATTTACTGGTAAAATTTTTAATAATTGAAAATGGAAAAAAAGTTTGCCGCCGACCAAAAATACTGCACATTCAGTACACAACGTCCCTTTTGATTTGAGAATAACTTGCGATGTAAGATGAGCTTACTGTATACGTTTTCTACTGACAGGCAATATTCTGATATCAAGGTTTGGTTGTACTGCATCTAAAATCTGCAATAAATAAAGCAATTCTATTGAATATCTATTGAAATAGTGAAATGGAATCATGTTTCAATATGAAATCGATTGTAAATGTTTTTGATCGAATTCACTATCATGTTAAATTCAATCAAAGTCCAAACAAGTGTCAAGGGATTTGTGAAACATTTATTCCCTCACTATTTACAAGTTCGATGAAAATTGTTCAACCTCTTTCAACTCATGACAGATTTTACGACCAATAAATGGCAGAAGAGATTGAAATTATACCTGGTATCATCTTTCACCTCGTGCCCGAATATCTATATTTAGACCTAGGCTTGTCATTCCCGTGGTCCAATCTCTAACATGCACAGTTGTTGGCTCGTTGTAAATCCCTTCTCAGTGAGAATATCAGGGTTGATAATGGTATTTTTCACTTGCGCACGTGTTCGTTCGGTCGTTCGTCGGCTCTTGCAATCCAATTTTTGATCCCAAAGACTGTAAGTGTTGCTCCGATCCATACAAGTGCTCCTTGCCTTCCATCCACGAGGACCTGTCGATCACTGACTTAGAGGGGAAACGAGTCAGGTGGCAAACCACTTGTGAGAGCCATTTTGTCGACCATTCCCAAAGAGCCATGGGAAGGATCCATTCGTGTTGAACCATGGAACTTTGGAGCCTCCCTGAAGATGAGAAACTTATCACGGGGTTAAGTCCATTGAGTGAGAGTTTGTCCGAGTCTCCTGTAGCCGAATTTGTCACCGAGGACGCTTTCAAGGACATTCCGGTGGTGATTGAAACCCAAGAACCACTGGACTTGCGGAAGGATTGCATCAAAGAAGAACTCAATAAAGAACCCAAAACAGAACCCCCAAAAGAAGCCAAAAAGGAGCCAAAGCAACAATTCATTTGCAATGTGGATGGTTGTCAAAAGACTTACACCACTCAGAATCATATGAAAGTGCATATGCGGAGTCATAATGGAATTAAACCGTTCCAATGTCTACACGAGGGTTGTGGCAAGAGTTTTGCCACGAATTATAGCTTGAAGGCTCATACTCGAGTTCACACGGGAGATCGGCCCTATGGGTGCAAGACATGTGGCAAGTCGTTTAAGACTTCCGGAGACATGCAAAAGCACATCCGGATTCACACCGGAGTCCGACCTTTCGTGTGTCCCACGTGCGAAAAGGCCTTTACTACCTCAAATATACTGAAGGTCCACAAGCGAACCCACACTGGAGAGCGACCTTATGGTTGTGAGGTGTGTAAGAAGAACTTTGCTTCACACACCAATTTGAAGAACCATCGTCGGATCCATTCGGGAGAGAAGCCCTACGTGTGTGAGAACGAAGCGTGTGGTCGCCGCTTCACCGAGTATTCGTCTCTGTTCAAGCATCAATTGGTTCACGTCCCGTTCAAACCATTTCCATGCCAGTTTTGCGACAAAGGATATCGCTTAGAGTCCACCTTATTGCTTCACTTGGGCACAGCTCATAACTATGGACCTGAGGAAGAGTCTTACCAAATCGTAGCGCAGGATCATGGTGCAAATCCCAATGCGATTCAACTCCATCCGAACGAAATTGAGGAGGTGGAACTTTCATCCCCTAACTCCATCATTACCTCAACCCGCACTGTAATGGTGGAAGGCTCGTCCAAACTTCTTCAGTTGTTGGAGAGTCAAGAGATGCTTAGAAATGAAATGACTGAGGTCATGATTGTTTGTACGAATTGAAATTTGTCTGAATGAAGTCACCTTTTTTGTCGCAATAAATTTGATAGCCTCACCAAAATCAAGCCTCTCATTTCTTCACTTGTGGCGAATCTAATCAGTTTGCTGCATTCAAGTGAAGAAATTAGTATGGTAAAAAAGCATCGAACAGTATTGCTCTTGCACTTTTACATCTTCTGCTAGTTGTTGCAATTAAGAACAGTTCTAAAAACGGTTTGCAATTTCCTTAGGATGGGCGAATTCGTGGTGGAATTGTATTGGAAGCACGCTCCCACCACATGTCGAAATTTTGCCGAGTTGGCCAGGCGAGGTTATTACAATGGAACCAAGTTTCATCGGATCATCAAAGACTTCATGATCCAAGGAGGAGATCCCACGGGCACGGGTAGAGGAGGTGCCTCTATCTATGGGAAAGAGTTCAATGACGAGATTCATCCCGACCTCAAGCACACGGGTAAATACAAGAGCTAACAATGAATTACATTGCTTCAATCTTTGACCATTTTTTTCTGGTTTGTTTTGCAGGAGCTGGAATTTTGTCTATGGCCAATTCCGGGCCAAATACCAATGGATCTCAATTTTTTATCACTCTTGCACCCACCCAATGGCTGGATGGGAAACACGCCATATTTGGTGCGATTTTTTTAAAATTAGCCAGCTTCTAACAAGCGTACGTAAAATAAGGCTTATTTTTTTGACTTTAGGACGAATCCAATCGGGAATGGTAACCATAAAAAGGATGGGACAAGTGGAAACAGGGGCTCAAGATCGACCTGTCGACGATGTCTGTATTGTAAAAACTACTGTGGAAGTGTGAAGTCGTATTTTTGTACTTTTATTACCAAAATAAACCATCATATAGGTGACAGGCTTCTTTTTCACTAAAAGTCCCACATTTCACCCTCCTGACTTTGTACTTGGCCTTCTTGAATCAGTTGAACCTCATCTTCGTCGGACATCTTATCTTGATCCTCGTCCTCTTCGCTTTGACCCCTTTGATTTTGGGGAGAGGAATGTTCCAAATTTCCACCCAAAGAATCTCCATGATTGGGTGGTTGCCTGGTTTGGTCAATGGTGTTGTTCAATGAAACATACTGCCTCCTCGTTTGCGACGCCAAACCCTGGTCGAGGCAAATAGAGTGAAAAAAGTCGAGGATTACATTTCGTGAGCTTACCTGTTTCTTAAATCGTTTGAAGTTTTTAACTGGCCGTCCTAAATCCTGACTTTTTGTCGAAGGTACAAATGTGGGGGTTGGAACTTTCGGACGAAACAAGCTTTTGAGAGTGATGAGAGAACACCCCAACGAGATATCATTCACCGAACTCTCATTCTGACTCCTCGTCTCTAAACCGCGGATCTGCGACTAATTTTAACAAATATATATATAAAATAAGAAATATCTCCACAATAAGTTGGAGCTTACCATGCTTTTCTTCTTGAAAAATAGACCACCTTCCGTCAAATTTGTCACATTGGCCTTCGATGTGGCCATTGACGAATTGGACGATGATGTGGAGGGTTCTATTACTTGATCTGTCTCTTTTGGCGTAACTTCAGTAATTAAATCTTGATGGCTTGAACCGGGGAGATTTTTGGGCAGTGAGCTATCAGTTTTATCTTTCCCTTTTGCAGTCTTGTGATGAATTGGTACTGTCGTTTCTGGGCAAACGAGAAGTCGCGATCGCTTCAACGGACTTTGAGAGCTCATTTTGGGAGACGTCCTTAATCGCTTCTTAGACACTAGCCCATCACTTAGTGGGACATTCATAGCTTCTGGTTCCATTGAAGGCAAAGGTGAGCAACCAAAGAGATCCTCATCCTCATTTTGTACAGGACTTGAACGTGGATTAGCATCAGAGGGTTGCTCTATTTTGATTCGCTTACTCGTGGGAGTGGCCTTGGGACTTGATGGACGCTTAAACGAGGTTGATGGGCCAAACAAATCATCATCATCTTCCCTAGCTTCTTCCAATTTCACCTCCGATTTTGCCCCAGTCAGGGTCTCTGGCACTTTTGAGGTCTCTCCTGTCAACGTCAGCATGGATTGGGTTGAAAGACTCATGCTTTGGGTTTGTGAGGCCCACTTGTTCTGATCTTGCGTAGCATCTAAAAACTTTTGTGATAACCTCAACTGAGGCTTCTTCTTCGGATCCAAATCTAGGTCTAATCTCGCTCTGAGAAGTGCTATTCCAATATTTTGCTCCGGAAACGAGTAACGACCACCATCCCGTAAGGTCTCGGTTATTGCTCGAAACGCCGGGTTCCCGTTCATATCGGAGTCATTCATGGGTTTAATGACCAAAACTGAATCCGATTGCAGATCAAATTTCTTTTGCGGACTAGCACAAAATGATTGCCCACCAGCATCGTGGATGGCCGATTGATATCGTTCCATTTGGACACGGGTACAGAATATAAATTGGCATCCTTGGAACAGAGTTCGACGGATTGGGTTCACCTTGCATGAAATGGAGGCCGGGTTCAAGGTTTTCTCCACGAGTTTGGGCACGTAGTTGGCTGGATCGGGCAGAACTTGTTGGCTGAGTGAGCATTGTTTAAAGTCTTTAAAGAACAAAGGTGTGACAATGGGTATGCCTTTGGCGAGGGCTTGGACCACTTTCAAGGTGAGAATCACTTCGGTCATGACCAAATGGGTGACCTCCGAGGACCACTGGTTGACCATCTTGGCGTTCGGAAGGGTTTGTAAGATTTGAGACAGTTCGGATTTTTGGATCTTGTTGAGAGATGAAGCCGTGCAAACCAATTCAGTCCATTTTAATCTGAAAATTAATGTCTTTCAGTAACTTTATTGATTTATTATTACTTTTCGAAACCTGAAGATCTTGGTTTTAACAATATCTTAAGCGTTTGTATGACAAGTGCACGTATTTCTATCTTTGTGACATACTTTTTGATAGTATTAAAATTTTAGCCAAGCTTGAAAACGTTTCAAAAAGCGTGTCTACGCTTATCCATAAAACTACAATCTATTTTTCCAAAGATCAATCAGTTCCAAAATGAAAAGGATCGACTTTCACGATGACTTTCTATCTCATTTTCTATCAACGTTTTAACTCCCTCATGAAAAATCGTCATAATAACGCCCGTTTTTCGGAAACATAATCTCACATAAAAATGGATGTCTGGAACCCAAATTTGATCCGGACTTGGTCCTCATCGGGATTAACAACCACGGGTTTCCTCGTGGTGGCCGTGGTTTGACTGGCCAAACTGGAGGTTGAAGATCCACTGGTACTGCTTTCCGTGGATCGAATGGCGGCTTCACCCACGTACGTGCCGTATTTAGACCCTTGGTCCTGGATCTCGACTCGAGGACGGTTTTGCGGCCGGCCCGCAACGGAGGCAGCGGCGGCCACCACGCGAATCAGGGCGTGACTTCGACTGACGGAGGCGTCCTTGTGGCAAACCACGTGACCCGTGGCGCGTCCCACGCGATATTCCAAGCCCGCCAACAAGGACACGCATTGCTCTGATGAAAGAAGATCTCACGATGAAGAGACCTAGAGACTTTTAGGGGTGAGTGTGTCCTTACCCGGGTTGTTTTGGTTAAAGAGGACCCACATGTTCCGTTGCCGGATCGGATGAAAGGGTACAAAGTGGGATTTATTTATTTATTTGGCGGTGACGTCAAGATTTGCGTTTCGTAGAGGGAGCTTTCAGAAGTTCAGACAGAAAGATAACTGAAAGGTAAGGAAGCGGAAAAAAGCGATGAGAATTGATTGTGCTAAAACAAACGCATTAATACGGAAATATATTGGTAAGAAATGGATGAAGCTAAATTTGAAACTCGATGTTGCTGTTCTTGTCGAGAATGCTTAGCGACAACACGTTTGATGGTTTCTGAAGCACAGTTGACGCGTTCAGGCCTTTTCCAAATGGATTGCGGGGTGTTGAATGCTACCATATTTCAACAATGCCAAAAAGCTAAAGTGTCACTCGTAAAGTTTTTTCACTTAAGGAGTTTTAAGTGAAAAAAACACTTGCCAGTCGCCCTGAACTAGGGTAATAATTGCATCATTTAGAAATGGCTCGCGGGTCAGCTCCAACAATCGGTCTTGCCAATCGAATGAACTTTTATAGTTCTAAATAACTTTATAGAACCCCGCTCCCTTGTATTTTCATAATAGAAGAATCGCTGGCTAATCCATGATAATCTTTCAAATTGGCTAACTTGCATTGTCAAGCAAAAAAAATCACTCGTCCTTTTTTTTGGTTGGAAGTAAGTTGGTAAGATTTCACTCGCTCAAGAGCTTTCTAAACTTCAAAGTGATCCAATTTGCCGGTGATGGTAGTAACCTCTTGTGGGATTCAATGGATTCATTCCGTCATCTATTTCGGATAATTCTTGGCAATTTGATTTTCCACTTTTCCAATGACTCGAGCCGGATCTCGAGTCGAGTCGGCTCCTAGGAGTCTCTTTGTATCCCTACTACAAGAAACAAACAAACATTACTTGCTTTGTCGTGTACCGTTCAATCTAAAAACCAGGACTGAAAACTTCATACGTACATCACCTTGGTGTTAAACGATATCAATCCGGGTTTCTCGGACCATGTTGACGGTGTGATTAGGCTGCCATGGCCATTAAAGCGACCTTGTTGGCCTTCTCGGCCTTTTCCGGCCTGAGTTTGGCCGTGTTTCAGTTTCTGCAACGTGTCCAACCCACGCCTTACATGGATGAGGTGTTCCACATCCCGCAAGCCCAAAAGTATTGCTCGGGTCGTTTCCGGGAATGGGATTCCAAAATCACGACTCTACCGGGTTTATATCTGATCTCGGTGGGCGTGCTTCATCCCTTGTCGCGAGGATTGGAGCGGTGGGTGTGCGAGACCGCCCATTTGCGAATGATCAACGTGGGATTGGCCTCGTTGACGCTCATCATTCTCCATCGGATCACGGAACAGATCCACGGGGGAAAACATGTGAGAACCAAGACACGACAAATGCGGCGAATTCGTTTTGATAGGTTCTTCAAGTTTTTGATATTGAAAAGAATCAAATCGAATTTGTTTAAGCTTTGAAAAGATAAATAACAGAAAAAAGTTAAACGTGAAAGAAATGAGCGCTTAATTTTGTTAAGCCTGATTGCGAGCCCACAAATGGTGTGCCTCATGATCTGCGGTACAGATTTCTGTCTATGAAAGTATCATACCCAAAACGAGGTTAATTTGATATAAGCCAGTCCTTTATTTGCCAATTTTGATGTAAAGTGGCAAATTGGCAACCTTTTGGCACCGAATTTTTGCTCGGTAAAAAAAAAAAACGTCCGAACACTGTCGACCTAGAAAAGACGACATTTTTTAGCCAATCAGTGATTCATTTTTTGACACTTTAAAAGTTCTTTTATTTGAATCCCCATGTTTTACTACTTTCAAAGTAGAGTCATTTCCTCCTTGATGCTGTTTTGTAAACCGAATTAGTGTAAATGATGTTCATTTTATAAATTAAAGATGACTCATCGGTCATTGAATAATTAGGTAAAGAACTTCACTACGAGTAAAAAATGAAGGGGTTTCATCTTTTTTTATATTGAATCATTTGATATCACTTCTGAGCGTTAAATGTGTATTCTTCAGGAAAAACATTGACAGAAATCTCATTCTTGGAATTTCATCTTTTCAGTACTATGATCCCAACAAGGCCCTGTTGTCGTCGTTGAATATGTGCTTGTTTCCCTTGTTCTACTTCTTCTCGTTCTTATACTACACGGACGTGGGCTCAACATTCCTCGTGATCTTCATGTACTCCCTGCATTTAAATGGCAACGATTGGTGGGCGAGTTTCATCGGTATGGATTACGTATTAGGGTCAAAAATCGTTTTAAAAAAAACAAATCATTGCTTTTTAGGACTTCTGGCCGTGAGCTTCCGTCAAACCAACATCATTTGGGTGGCGTTCGTGGCCTGTCAAAGGCTCGGTCCTTTATTGGTCCACCATATTCACATGCACATGTTGGAGGGTCCCCATCCTGTCAAGATTAATCTTGACACGCGAGGAAAGGCAGTCGAGTTGTTAGAGGGCATTTATTTCCTACTCTTTGATCCCCGGCGACTTTGGAAGGTGATTCAACAAGCTTTGCCCCACATTGGCGGCTACCTCATGATCTTGATGGCCTTTGTGTCGTTCATCATCCTCAATGAAGGAATCGTGGTGGGCGATCGTGAAGCCCACGTGGCCTCTTTCCACCCAACGCAAGTCCTCTATTTTGCGGCCTTCTCCTTGGGGTTAGCTTGGCCATTCTTTCTGCCCCTGTTGCCGGCCTTTCTGACCTTCGTGAGGCGTCATTATCGCGCGATCATTTTTCAAGCTATTCTGTGTTATTGCATCGTGGATGTCTATTCTTTGGCCCATCCTTATCTTCTGGCTGATAATCGACATTACACGTTCTACATTTGGAGGCGTCTCCTGGATAGAACTCCTTGGAGCAAATTCATCCCGATTCCTCTCTACATTTTTGGAACCTTTGGCGTGCTCCACAGTCTCAAGCGAACCCATATCATATTCAAGGTGTCCTATCCCTTATTCGTGATAGTCAGTTTGACTCCGCAGCTCCTGTTAGAGTTTCGATACTTTATCATTCCTTATTTGTTCTTCCGAATCCAGGTTCCGCCCACGTCATGGCTGAGATTGTGGGCCGAGCTGGCCTTTTTCATCTGTATCAATGCTGTGACCATTTACTTGTTCGTTCAAAAACCTTTTGAATGGGAGCATGATCCTGGCGAGGTCCAAAGGTTCATGTGGTGAGCCGTGAATATATTTTCAAAAGTCCACTACAGTAAATGGGTGATTTTTTGAAGTTCAGTCTTTATTTGAACAACGAACGTGAAAGAATGTATAGCACCATAATCATTTAACATTAACAACAAATAACATCATACTAGAAACATGGTCGAAGACATTTGAAATACCTTTACTAAGCAAGGTTTAGGACTAGAATTCGGACCTAAAAAATAATATCAGACACTGCTAAAAAATTGGAATAACTAGAATATGACTCGGTATGTGAAAGGAAGTACGAAGACGACGTTACTGGATGGTGGAGGGCGTGGCTGCCTTATATTTGGCATCCTCCTCCATTTGTTGCCTGGCCACGTCCAAACTCGAAAGCGATGGAAGTCCCGTGGGAATCTCGATCAGATCCCTCTCGAACATCAAGATGTTCTCAGCCTCCGATTTGATCCGGTTTAATTTGGTCCCGTACGCCAAATCGGCTTGATATCCAACCAAAAAGGTCAAAGGCAGCAGTGGTACCAACACCGCGGGTTTCTTAGTACTCTGAAAGCTACAACAGCATCCCCGGATGCATAAGAGTGGTCGTTTAAGAGAATGAACCTTCATTTACCCTTTCAACATGGCCAAGGTGGAAATGCCGTAGAATGATCCGAGCCAGACGAACATTTCCCTGGCTCGGGCGATTTGCGACGCGGCCATGCGTTCGCGCATTTGATTTTGCATTTGAATCTGTCGTTCCATCGTGACACGATTCATTTCCAACATGAACTGTTGGTTCTTCTGCAAGTTCTCATCCATGGCCTTGCCAATGATCCCACCCATGATGTTGGCTAAACCTGAAATTGATTCAGTTCATCTTTTAAAATGGCAGGGGTGCATGAGTGAGTGAAAGAAATAAGCAGGTCCGCTCTGGCCTTTATTTCAACAGATCATGTTTTTGCATTTCCATGGTTGTCTTAGTCGTTCCATTTCTTGTACTCCATGCCATCCGGCGGTTTCACGTCCACCTTGTCTTTGGCGATATCTTGCCAATTGGTGGACAAGACCGTGCCTCCGGATTCGCTGAAGCTTTTGTTCATGGCTTTCTTAACTTCGTCCGATCCCTCGGAATAGATCTTTTGGAACAACGAATTCAAAGCCGCCTCGCCCTCAGGTTTCTCAGATTCCAATTCATGCTCAATATCCGCCTCAATCTTGCTCCAATCTTTGCCCGAGCTACTAGGATATTTGACCGCACTAGCCGCCGCTGACCCCGTTGTCCCAGGAGCGGCTAAAGGTTCGGTTCCATCGCCTTCCAAAGCTGCCCATCGTTGTCCCGTGCGTTTGGTCAATTTGATCTCCAATTTGGTGCTCAACACCTTGAAATTGGAGCGTTCAGGCACGATGGGATGAGCCAGATCGATGTCCAGGACAAATTCCGAGCCCGGACGTTCGGGAATGGGAGCGGACACGCCCACAGAAGTGGCCTGCAGGTTGACTTGGACCTGATCGGGGACTAACGCTTTAACGCGAACCTCGATGACCACGTGCGTCTCGGTTTGATACCAATCATACTTGACTTTGTTGCTCTCAGCCATAGATGCAAGATTGACTGTCAAATGGAAATGGGACCACTAGGACCAACACCACTTGGCTTTGGATCACGATCACGTACAGACAAAAACGAAACGGTGATTGAGCTCTTTCTTGTTCGAGAACATGACGATCAGCTGGGCAAGTCGACAAAGGGCTTGACGCAACAAAGCTTGACTCGACTTGAAAGATTCTCATTTTTAATTTGCCTTTGCAGTTGGAAGTGATGAAAATGATTTCAACAACAACTTTTCAACAATGTTTCAATAGAGGCAATTTTTTTTTAGGTATTAGACCAAGGAAGTGAGAGATGTAGTGAGCAGTGTCACTTGATTGTTCTTCCAGCCTTCTTTTACTCTCAATTTTGTGATTGTGATGGCCTTCAAATGACACAGAAAATTAGCACTCCTTAAAGCATCATTAGCACTCCTCATGGCCCTTGTTTGATTTGTCATTTTTTGCTGGCCCAGAGTTTGAATTATGGCTACTTCTAAATTGAACTATGTTGATCAGTTTACATATTCCCCATCAAACAATTTTAAACAAAAAAAATACAACTTTAGGGCTAAAAAACCACTACTTACGGCCAAAAACATCAACTTTATCCAAGCCCTCCTCATCAGCTTGTTGCAAAATTGAAATTCAAATTGAAGAAAACATTTTTGGGTTTTATCTTCAAACAGAGTCACAGAAAAAAAAATTGTTACGCTTTGTGTGCAGACTTTTTGTGAGTTTTTTCAAGAGTATGTACTATTCACATCTTTGAAGTGGTGTTTTTCTATTACTTTGCCAAAAATCTAGTTGCTCAGGTCTGTCAATCCACCTTTTCTCTTTGGGTTATCTTTTTATTTAAAACGAAGTGTTTTGATTGTAATTTGACTTAATTGTTTCTACTGGGTTTACCAAGAATTTTTCAACATGGGCCAAAATGGCAATCGGCCTTTTTTGAAAGCCAACTATTTCCAGACAAACATGTTTTCATACATCAGCATTATCATTATTGCAGACAGTGACTCCCTTTTTCTTCCATTTGAATTATTAGAAAATGCTCCTTTAATATAATCAACAATAACTTTTCAAACCAAATTCCACAGAAAGTTTTACAACTGTTTTATGA
This sequence comes from Tigriopus japonicus, assembly GCA_010645155.1. Classification (NCBI taxonomy): domain Eukaryota; kingdom Metazoa; phylum Arthropoda; class Copepoda; order Harpacticoida; family Harpacticidae; genus Tigriopus; species Tigriopus japonicus. The sequence continues at coordinate 10,834,210 of CM021323.1, forward strand.
GACTGTACTTGTTAAGTGATATTTTGTTCACTGAAAGTGATATTTTGTTCGCTGAAAGTGATATTTTGTTCACTGAAAGTGATATTTTGTTCACTGAAAGTGATATTTTGTTCACTTAAAGTGATATTTTGTTCATTGAAGTTAAATCAAACCTTTCCAACCAAAAACCATGTTTTTAAGGCTTTAAACAAGATTAAATAAGTGTCGAATGGCGGGGTTGTAAAATGCTTCTTGATGTCAGCTCAAAATTTTTTGAGCTGATCTTTTTTTAGGATGGATGAGTGTAATCGAACGAAATCAGCTGGGGATTCTGGGGCCAAAATGGCTAGGGATGCGTTGGAGTCAAGACTCACCCTCCATAAAATTTAATCAAAATTCGTGAGCCCAACTCATTTTCTTCATTTTGACAATCAATTAAAATAAGAATTTTTTCCTCACGTAACAAACTAATCTATGAAATGTCCGAACCTAGTTCTGACCCATCCCTGGTCATTTTGGCCCCAGAATCCTCAGCTGAATTTGTTCGACCTAAAGACTGAATATCAAAGACAAACATGAAGAAGAAAGCATACATACATAGCCTTTTTAACCTGAAACTTAATTATTGTGATTGAAATGTTTGATATCACACTTTTGATCACCCTTGACATTTATGTCTATTTTGAAAAAGTAGTTTGTACTTCGTAATGTCATTCCTTTTTTCCCAAAAGGAATTCTAGGGTAACGTGTTCCACATTTTGGATGAAGGAACGGGAACTGTAATGCATTCCTTTTGGCTAAAGTTCTGATAAGGTTATCATTGAGCACAATAAATGAACAAATGCTGCTATGAATTCAAATTGGAATTCTGGATTTGCTGATTGCTAATGGTGCTCAAATCAGTCACATCAGAAAAGTCTAGGCATGTTGCAAATAAACATTAAATGATAACTCATGGACATATTTGTTTGAATAACTCGAGTTTGGCAACTTGGCTTTGTTGTATCCAAACAAGCGCCATGGTGACTGTCAAACTACCTTCGGCTGGTATGCCTTCTCCCTTGGAAGTCCTTCGTTATTAGTTCTCCACACAGTTCTTGACCATATCCCCAGCATCTTCCTTTTCAATTCAAATGCTTCCAATCTAAACTTACTTAAAGATAATATTTTCAATTATTACAGAAAAATCAATCCACTTAAAGATGTACTTTAACTAAGAAAATTCTGGATCATGCTGCCCAATCAGCCAACAGTTGCCGCAACAGCTACAAGACCATCAACATTGTGGACTTGTCATACAACCACCCCCTTTCTCTGTGAGCCTTGATTTGTGGTGAATCTTCTGATCCGTTGGACTTGGAACATGAATAACTCCAACGATCCCCGCAGACCCGACAAGATCGTGAGGTGAGCCATTTTGACTCCTGGCCTCTTCAATTTCATCCCTCTTTTCAGTTCAATACATCTAAATATATTTGTGTTCGGTTGGAAGTGCTGAAATTTCAGTGAAGCCCTTCTGATTGTTGCATGCTGGAGATTGGAACCGAGGGCGTGGCCTCTAATGGCTCTTCTCCCCATTGCAGGTGAATTCTCCGCCTCATTCCCTGTGCCACGCCCTCCATTTAACCGGATTCGCTCGCCCACGATGAGCTCCAGTCGAAAGATTTGGATCGGAAATATCGATGTCAAAGTCACCGAGTATCAACTTCTCAAGCTCGTCGAGCCCTTTGGGGCGATTGAGCACTTTGATTTTGTCTATTCGATCAATGCCCAAGGGACGAGGGTTCCCCGCGGCTTTGCTTTTGTGACCTTTGAGCAAGCCATTTCGGCGGGCAAGGCCATAAGAAAACTAGACAATTTGAAGGTTTTGTCCCGGCATCTTCGCGTTAAACCCGCCACTTCCAATGCCGATTCGGCTAATAAAGACCTCAAAAGACCTCGACCTGGCCCTTCAAATGCGGCCTCCTCGTCGGGTTCATTGAGCTCGGGCGAGAAACAAGCCAAAATTCGGGCCATGGAGGCCAAATTAAAAGCGCTTCAAACCAATGAACTTGAATTTAAGGTGGTGACCCCGACCACCGACAAATCATCAAAGTTATCCTGACATTGAGTGAGGGTTATTTCTCTCCATTTATAGTAGATCTCAATCTTTGGCAACCGTATAAAACGGGTCATGAATGTTTTCAAGTGTTGTCATGATTAAATATGTACATAGTAATGTACTCATGAAATGAAGCTTAGACTTTGAAAGAAGAATCACGTGATATTGGATCTCGAATGAATCGAAGGCAAAATTTGGAAGTAAGAATTAATAGTTGGAGTAGCGAAGATTTGTGAGCCGTGAGCTCTCATAAATAACAATAATTTAAAAGAACACTATGGTGGAAGCAATTTAAGGGAGTTCACAGATGGTAGGTTTCTTATGATGGCAAGCAACATCGTGCCACACAATCCCGTCCACATAGAAGTTGTTGAGAACGCCCAGACATACTTCGGGGTCAGATTGGTCTCGGAGAGCATTTCGGTTATCCGGTTGGCCACGGGTACAATTAGGGGCGATTTCCCATCTAAAGCGAAGTGTAAGATTTTCTTATTACTCATGGTTAATGAATGAATTTGTGTAATTAAACTTACCCTCCGGTATAAGACCATGGGGCGACACCAGTGTTGGTCCATTGGGTGGTTGCACCAGAAGGCCAGAAGACGGTCTTACACGCATGAACGATACGGCCTCCAGTCCACATATATCGTCGACCCAAAAGTTTGTCCATGAAAAATTTGGCTCGCTCGGGAGTATCCAACGATGCGGCACGACCGCCTTGAGCTTTGCAATAGTTGTCAGCTTGAATGGCAGTGAACTTTTCGCAATTGCCAGCAATCTCCCAGGTATAGATAACCCGTTTCCCGTCAAAGTTATGGATCTGGTTGGGAGCAGCATTGGGGCATCGGGGTGACTCACGGTCATTGGGATTTTCTCCTGGAGGACTGCAACCAGTGCTGGGAATGTTGGAATCCGCTGGATCCTTGGCACAAACAAAACGATTGTTGGGAAACAAGGCTGACCAAGATTGCTGATTGTTGGAGGAAAAGCCTTGGTTGCTGTTAAAGGCCTGGGGACCAGGGTTGAAGTTCTGTTGAGGCTGGAAGTTCTGCTGGGGTTGGAAATTCTGTTGGGGCTGAAAGTTCTGCTGGGGTTGAAAGTTTTGCTGCTGGGGGACAAATCTTTGGGCTTGTGGGGGTGGATTAAAGTTTTGTTGAGGTCTGAATTGAGGTTGCTGACGACGAGGCCTGAAGAAGTTTCTGAGGCTGGCTAGGACCCCTCCGCCTTGTTGGCGTTTGACACGGACCCTTTCCTCTTGATTACTGTTCAGGACCCCTCCGCCTTGTTGGCGTTTGACACGGACCCTTTCCTCTTGATTACTGTTCAGGACCCCTCCGCCTTGTTGACCCTGGGTCATTTGTGCCGTGAGACACAACATGACCAGAGATAACGTGAACACCCTCATGATCTGGAAATGAAATGAAAAGAGACCTCAACCACGAATACTGGATCCATGTATGACCCGAGCTCGAGTCCGTCCGCTTTTTAAAAGCGTCTTCTTGCCCAATCCTATTCCCAGATCCGGTTTAGGATGTTCGATGGGTTAGTGCCCAAGCCATTTCGATCTGTCTGTCGAGTGACGAGGGTATGGGCGAGCCCGCCAAAAATATTGACCAATAGTCTCTTTACGAAAGAAAGGGAAAAAGAACATGTGTCTTCTTGTTGGGCGTTTGAATTTGTTTTTATTATCGGTCGCTGACCTTGCCAAATTGAAAAGGACTTGCCAAGTAATGCAAAATCAACTCAATAATCCAACCCTCTGTGTGATGAACACTTGCCTGAGGTGGTGATTGTGGTTTGGTAGATCTGGTTTGTTCAAGTGCCCTTCAAACGGCCGCAAGTTTTCCTGGTGAAGTTTTAGAAGTGTGAATGGTTCGAGCTCCCCTTGACAACTGAGAAAAACCAACTTTCACCGCTCGCAAAGCCATCAAAGCCGATGATGGTTCCCGACAAATTCAGGCTTGCACCAAGGCATCCATCCATCCATCTCGTTATGCTTCTTCCAACACCACCACCACCATAACAAATACCCTCGCCAAAGAAGTCGAGGAAGAGGGAGGGTCCCCTTTGTACGCATGCGTACCGTACTGTACATTGTCCTGGGGATCCTGGGAGTGTGCGTAACAGGGTACTCCTCATTGACGAGCACTTCGTGTGTAAGTTAAATAGAGGGCACCAAGGAAATGGAGGAGATCCATACATACCCAGAGCCTTCAAAATTTGTGTGAGGTTCATGGACGTGGCTTGGGTTCAAGTTTGGCCCGATGGCCAATCCATAACCTCTGGGTTGTGCTCATTTTGATCTATTATGTAAGGAAAAGCGCTGCAGAGGCAATCTAGCAGACGTTTTGGCGTCAAACATAGTAGATATACGATTTAGGCACAAGGTTAAATCCACCACTATCCCCATCACCACAACTTCAGTTGAGCGCAAGACCCAGTATTCAGCAGGCCAATTTAGAAATCAGGGCTAAATTTCTCGCAATAAGATCTAATTTAGGTACTTTCAAGGACGCCAATTTCACTGGAAGCAATTGCCTCATCGTCATCTTCATTACTGTATATTAACGAACCCAGCGAGGCCGATAGTTTTGACATGATCAAGCTTTGTCACGTTTTGACTGATTATGAAAAAAGTGCGATTCCCAGAGATGACTTGAGTTTGTGTTTTAGTATAATCAATCCCAACGATAATGCTAGATCACTTTGAAGCCTGTCAAATCCTTCTCAGAATTTGAGTCCGAAAACTGGTTAAGCAATGTAATGCGGGCATTGATCGCTATTTTGTTTAGTACAAATGGCAATTAGTAGAGTTCATTTAGTTGTTTGACAGTTGACACTAAATCTTATTTATTCCTCGCTGCTTTTGAAGTGATTTCCGTAACTAGTTCGCAATCAAGTTTCTAATTCTTCAACGATCCTGTCACACCATTAAACTTGAGTGTAGCTAATCCTTCACCGAGACTTCCTCTAAATTTTTCCCCGTCAATGGTCAAGACTTCTCTTTTTATAAAAAGGAAGTCCATTTTTCATGCCACACAAAGAGGGATAATCATCCCTTGTTCTGACAATTCACTTGCTTTGTGATGGAGGAAGGAAGCATTGGATCATGAACAAGTTAGCGTATGCTGAGAGTTATGGTTTTTTTCGTTGTCGGTGATAAAGCAGAGTGCAAGGACATCCCTAGCAACATGCATTCAAGACTTCCTGGATCAAAAACGTTTCGTTGCTAGATGCAATTACGTCTAGGTCTGGCTTCCTGACATATTTACAGTATAGTTATTTGCCGGTATTGAATACCATCATCATAAGTACTTTGCGTACTAGTAGTTTTATAATTTGTTTCCATGATTTGGCATGAATGATTGAACTTACCGCAGAATGATACGAGATAAAGGCAAACTCACTTGTTGTACTTGGTGTACCGTAAACATGCGTACTTTGATTTTTAGTTGAATTCGAAGAGAATAATGCCAAAATAGGATTAGTTTACAGGCGAGCATGATACATTTTGAGGAATAGCGACATAATAAATGGACGATCCGTTTCCACATTGAGCGGTTGTGCACGTGACTAAACTTGGCAAGGATTTGATCCAATTGAATCACAAGGAAATCACAGAAATAATACGGACTTGAAACAAATAACATTTTTGTCCTACGCTTAGCTAGGGAGTGTCCCCCCAATTCATTTGTGAAGTAACCAATCATATTTCAATCAAAACCATTTGTTTTGATCTCAAGTTTCTCTCCGTTGACAATCTCCAAGAAGTGAACAAGCAACTAAGTCCCGCTTCAAATGAATCCGAATGGATTAAAACTATTGAACATTGAAGTTCCTATTTTCAAAAATTCGTGATTTCATATCAAGATATGGCTTCAAACTAGAAAAATCGTTTTAACTTCACGCCTCATAGTAGCCATTTTCGTCGACTAAATTTGTTGGATTTCTACTTTTTCCTTGTACTTCGAAATTTCCTTTTTTGTGTTACCGAGTCGCATTTTTTCATTTCTACAATTTCTTCACTTTCCATTTTTCCAAAGTTAACGACGGCTAATGGCCCGGAAGAAAATTTAAAAAGGTTTAGTTTTACTTTGATTAAGAGTGACGTCTTTTTTTTGGTTTCTTTAAAACTCGGTTTTGGCGCTTTCTTCAAGAAACTAAAATGCCTAAACATAAATTTTATCGATTTTATATTACGCCCCGTGCTAAACGAAAACATTAGTTCAGCTCATCATTTGTGTAAAATTAGGTTTGCCTTGTTTGAAAACCTAAGAAAGTGGAAACTAAGAACTAAGAAAATTCTTTCAAGTTAAATCGACTGTTTTAGGATGTGCAGCAAATAAAGAGTGTTTTTCAGTGGTTCATATTGAAAAACAAGTAGGCACTCTGCATTCGAGGGCTAACCTCAAATTGTTATTTTCGTTAAAAAGGACAACTAAAATGCCTCATGACTAGGGCCCGGACATAATTTTTTTTAAATATAAAATATTTTAAAAATATTTCTCCACTTTTCCTCAATTTTTTTAATATTTTAGCTGTTTCAAGGAAAAAGTAAATATTTTCTTAAATATTCTAGTCAAAAACAATATTTCGGGCAAAATTGAGGAAAAGAAATGAATGACCAATGCTCAATGGAGCCTTTCCAAAATGAACCCAAAATTCAAAAATCTCGACAAAATGGCATTTGTACTAAGATTAGACATTCACAATCAAAACTCCTGTCATGTACGAAAAAACTGCGCCATCTATTGAGGCAAATTGAAAATTGTATTGTTTAAATCAATACCATGTCAAGTTTGCCCTCAAAGACGGCCTTATGCATCAATTTCAGCAGAAACAAATTTGAAAAATCGGCGCACAAAGGCAAAAAATCCAAAAAATGGCCTTGTCAAAAAGAATATTTCTTAAATATCCGGCTTTTTTCCAAATATTTTGGGCTTTTCAAGAAAATATAAATTGGATATTTTGTCACTTTTTTGCAAATGTTTTTCCAGGCCCTACTCATGTCCATTTTCAATATTAACTCTCACATGTTTGTAACCCAAAAATTTTCAACCTACCAAACTTGCACCTGTTAAAAGCACTTATGATACCTTCTCTGCAAAGCGGTTTCTTGACAAACTCAAAACACCTAACATAATTTTGGGGGTGGTCAGCTTCAAGTTGTGAACAGTATATCTTGTTTTGATTTCGACAGTAAACAAAGAACGCAAAACCCATAGTTGTTACAAACTGTTTGTACAGTATTTCGCTTTGTTATGATACTGCTGCTGTATCAGCTAACGCAATTCGTTTTATCAGAAACACCTGTTTTCCCGAACTCTTTTCCAGCCAAAATAAGCGTGGCGAAATCTGAGAAAAAACTGAAAAAGGCAAAATAAAATGTTGAAACAAAAACATCTTTCATCCATACTCATGTGAGGTTAAGTGAAGAATATTGAATATACCATTGAATTATGTGTCCTTACGTAAAACGTAATCCCGTTATCCCGGGATTGCGTTAATCCCAGGATCCTCGGGATAATTCCTTGACCAACACTGTTTTGCCAGACAAGCCATAACCGTAAAGCAGCAAGCCAAGAACTTGTATTTTCTTTATAGATTAACTGGATAAAATACAAAGTAAATTGAAACTAAATCAAAGTTTCAAAATCCATCTCTAGATGGTGGCAAAACAAAGGCAAAGTCTCTTGATTTTTGAGGTATCCGCATCTTACCCCTGTTGCCAAAATTGCGACTTAGATCTTAGAGTTGATGTCTCTTCCTATTTTTCGAGTTGAGTTTAGTTCAGCTATCTTGGTATTGTGTTTAAGAACCAAAAGTCTTGCTAATTGACCATAAATCAAAGCCTAAGATTTCGCCGAAACACCGTCGTGTTCTACCACAAGATGGTGCCGAGTGTCACATCTTCTCTTAGATTGAAAAGTAGCACTGAATTTCTGGATTGGGAGGCTAAAGATGAGAGTTATGATTTCCAAGGATTAATTCAATTGAGTTCTTCTGCAAAGGAGACCTGTTTTGTATTCAGTTGACTACGAATCCAAATTTCAGCTCAATCGAATGCCGGAGTGAAAAGTTATGCCTTCTCAAACTTACGTTCCGTAGAGGGCAAAAATTGAATGAACATGTTCATTCATTCTCGGTAGGATTTGAACTGAACTTTGAGTGAGCATAACTTTTGACTCCGGCATTCGATTGAGCTGAAAATGATGATTCCTGTCGTTAGGCTCCCAGTCCAGAGAAATTCAGGTGTTCTTGGATTGAAGAACAACTTTGCTTCAAAAACCCTGTACTGTTAGTTGCTCTAAATGTTCAAATTAAGTTGACTTGAATAATGTTGAACAATCAATTAATCGCAAATGTGAAGCAAAATTTTCACGCAACCTCTGTTTATCCAGTCCAAACCGTCCAGACTAGGGCTGATTCTCGAGAATTCTCGAGAATTTCTCGAAAAAATCGAGGATCGAAAATTCTCGAGAATTTTCGAGAATTTTTTATTAGATTACTCTAGGTTATATTTTGGAATTGATGGCAAAACTGTTTCATTCAAAACAAAAGTTTCAAGTAAAAGAACAATAGGAGCCATGAGCAATGTTTGAAACTTTATAAACATCTTTATGGTACATTCGAACAAGAAAATAACTCGTGAACCAGCCCAAACAAAATCTTCTCTGTCCAGATTCGAGGCAAGATTCTGTGTCTGATTTTTTTCGAGATTCTAATGGCTGTGGTGGTGTGTACAAAAAACCCCGGTTTTGAAAATTACAGCTGACCAAAAATGCGAAAATGTCCGAAGTTTTAACAATGTCAGTAGAACGTTTCAGAAATGTCAGAAATGAAATTTCAGATATTATTGCCCGTGAGGTCCAATCATTGTTTTTCACACTCATGTTCATATCGATTTTGGTATAAACTTCAAAAAAAAAAACAATTTAAAGTGCTTTGGAAGCTTTGAATGTACATATTTTTCGCTATTTTCACTTTTTCTCAAATTCTCGAGAATTCTCGAGAATTTTTCTCGAATTCTCGAGAAATTCTCATTCTCGAGAATTGAAATGTTCGAGAAAATCGTCAGCCCTAGTCCAGACTAGAGCGCTATAATTAAAGAGTACGCGCATGTGCCATTTTGGTCCCAAGACGTCGGTTCCATTGTAGTGTGGTTCTTGGGTTCGACCTGTTTGAGGCAACTTTACCTATGCACTATTTACTACCAAATTGACGCTCATGATCTCAGCTTACCTTTGAAGGCATAATGTTTGACCTTTTTAGCCTTTGAAGGCCAAGACGGGCCAAAACCATGGGTGCCGGAAGATAACCTTCTCGTTCTCTTTAAACCTCGATGCGCATTCAAGCCCAGTGCTGCTGTGAATTGACTCGGTAATGTCAGCTCTTGATGAATCTCCACGCTGATTTGCATTGAGTTTCTTACTTTTTAGGAAAACTTAATCTAACTAGGTACGAAATTGATTGGTGAATATTTAGAACGTCACTTGAAGCCATTAGGGCGTTTTCCTTGTGCACACTACGTATTGCATTGCCTTCTGAAATGACTTTTTTGTTGAACAATTATCTGGCAGCCCTGGTGAAGTTGCGCATTGTAGCAGTTGTCAGGCTGACGGTGCTACAGACTGTTATGCCTAACTTTGTAAAAAGTTTTGATATTTTGTACTCATAATATATATGACAGAAGCTATTTAAGTCAGTTTTTGCAATTCACCTATCAATTTTTGACTTTGTCACTAATTATAACATTGAACTAAAGAAGCTCATGGGAAAGAAGTATCATTTCAACTTTTGGACTTGAAATAAAGCAAATTGTAATGGTTCTTTCTTTGCATCAAATGTTTAAAACTTATGAATCAAATATGCAAAGAAGTTGTGTTTGGTCTTGCTGAATCACAAACTCATCAAAAATATTGCAACAAAGAACTTCATACTGATTTTGCTATATTTATAAATGAAAATAAATTACCTAAATGAAATACTCACTTTTATGAATGGATAAGCATATTTGAACAATTTTAGCTGGAGATTTGGAGTCCAAACTGGCTAAGAATGGATCAGAACATGGCTTGGGTGTTTTGTAGTACAGGAAAAATTTGTTTTGATTGATTGTTAAAACCGCTTGAGAATTATAATCAATTTTTTTATTAAGTTTTTGAAGGGTTGGTCTCAACTCTGACACATCCCCAGCCAGTTTGAGCCCGGAATCCCCAGCTTAATTTGTTTGATAACACTCTTTTACTGGAAAGAACTTTTTCCAGATGTCATTGAAAAAAAATCAACTTCCCTTCAGCAAAATATTCTCAAATCAAAACTCATTCTTATATTGATTTACCACCCAGAACATTGTAAAAATATAAAGAGGGTATTGGTGAGAAGAAAAAAAAATCAAAAAGACATGTGGAGAGCCTGAATAAATGATAGAGAAGAGAAAACATGAGAGACTCTAGGTTAAAATAATATCAGGTGGGAGCAAAAGTCAACAGTCTTGATTTGAAAGACGCACAAGAAGGGGTTGAACAGATATTTAGGGGCAATGAGTCCAATAGCTGAAATGATACATCTATCCCATGAGCTTCTTTAGTTTCATATAAGAAGTAGTGACAAAGTCAAAAATTGATAGGTGAATTGCAAAAACTGACTTAAATAGCTTCTGTCATATATATTATGAGTACAAAATATCAAAACTTTTTACAAAGTTAGGCATAACAGTCTGTAGCACTGTCAGCCTGACGACTGCCACGAATGCGCAACTTCACCAGGGCTGCCAGATAATTGTTCAACAAAAAAGTCATTTCACATGACAATGTAATAATGTGCACAAGGAAAACACCCTAATGGCTTCAAGTGACGTTCTAAATATTCACCAATCAATTTCGTACCTAGTTAGATTAAGTTTTCCTAAAAAGTAAGAAACTCAATGCAAATCAGCATGGAGATTCATCAAGAGCTGACATTACCGAGTCAATTCACAGCAGCACTGAGCTTGAATGCGCATGGAGGTTTAAGGAGAACGAGAAGGTTATCTTCCGGCACCCATGGTTTTGGCCCGTCTTGGCCTTCAAAGGCTAAAAAGGTCAAACATTATGCTTTCAAAGGTAAGCTGAGATCAAGAGCGTCAATTTGGTAGTAAATAGTGCATAGGGAAAGTTGCCTCAAACAGGTCGAACCCAAGAACCACAGTACAATGGAACCGACGTCTTGGGACCAAAATGGCACATGCGCGTACTCTTTTATTATAGCGCTCTAGTCCAGACGTGTCTTCTAAGATTTGCCCGTTTCATCCTTGCATTTTAACACTACGCCATGAGTTCTTAATCTCGTTTTCCCTAACCGTTTTTTTCTGTTTTTATTCCCCAGATTCACGAATCCTCTGTCGGTTCAAAGCCAGAATGGATCCGCCCAACCCGGCGAGGACCTTACTCCGGATTACATGAACGTCTTGGGCATGATCTTTTCCATGTGCGCCCTCATGATGCGACTGAAGTGGTGCGCCTGGATCGCATTGTACTGTTCTTGCATCAGTTTTGCCAATACCAAACTCACGGATGATACCAAACAAATCATGAGCAGCTTCATGTAAGTGGCAATCTGGCTCAATTTTTATGTGGGAGAGCCGTTCGTATGTTTAGAATCCCGATTGATGCAAGGGATGGGATCTCTCCTCCCTGAGTGGTGCACCTGAGGCGATTTGTTGCTTTGTTCGGAGTAGAAAGATGGTACTGAGTTAGTCCGTTGTGTCTGTCCAGTCATAGCTGACCTAGTCTAAGAATCAGCCAAAATTTAGGATGGATTACTCATCAGGTTTACACGCAAACGAGGTGTAGAGTACTCTCACGAACATCTTCCTTCTATCCTCAACAAGAAGGTTTCTGGCCATGCGTTTAGTCTTGGTCTGGATAAGTTAGCTTTTGTGCATTATTCATATTTGATAATTGTTTTCCAGGCTTTCCATTTCGGCGGTGGTGATGTCCTACCTGCAAAATCCTGCGCCTATGACGCTCCCGGGAATGGGATAATGGCAATTTCCTGATATTTGCTATGATTGTTTTATGAAGAACATGCAATTAAAGAAGTTGTTAAAGAATTGTCGTTAAAGGCCAATGTGATTGATTTTGGCGATTGTGAATATTTTAGAAGCCCTGTGAAGTGAATGAGCTCAGGAGGCAACTGAATCGATGATTTCGCTTGCAAATGTCAGGGAACTGAATTTTGTATTAGGACGAGTGGTTTCGCTTTGAACCAAATGTGTGCAATAAACAATTTCCACCGGTTGAAAGACAATTAAGAATTAAAAGTCAGTCATATTTGTTTTGTTCTGGGGTCGAAAACAAGTGAGCCTCAGAGCAAATTTAGTGGCCTTGAAGCCATTCATACAAATTTTACTAGTATATTTAGTATGCACAATTTATCATAATATGATAGACATGGCAATTCAGTAAATATTTTGACAAGAACCAATTTACAATAAGATTTTATGTATGGGCTTGTGGTGAAGGACGCTTACTAGCTAAAGATGGTTAGATGCAAACAGATAAGTGGTTAAAAGAAGATTTTTCTAGCTTAAGTAACATCTAGGAAATATTGTTATGCATATAGTTTGCTGGGATCGTAAGCTCAATCAATTTTGGAAACAGAAATTGTATTTTAGCTGACTCAGTAAACAGAGGCTAGTTTTTTGAAGCTCGATCTTTGTTGGATTGGAACTGATTCCTCCCAAAAAATGCAAGCTTAATGTGAGCGCAGCCTATAGCTTTTTTTTATCAAACGCATTGAGATCTATTAATACTAGAGGGAGTGTAAGCCTAAAAATGTGTCTCCGGTCGCTAACTGTTGAGCGGACAAAAGGTCGGGAACATTTGAAATGTGTGACCATGTGGCAAATGTCAACCATGCAATTGATGAATCCAACTCTGTGGATGAATCAAATGTGGAATGGATTAGTTCAGTCGGACGAATTCAGCTGGGGATTGTTGGGGCCAAATGGCTAGGGATGGGCCAGAGCCTAGACTTACCCCTCAACAAATGTGATAAAAGATTGCTGAAAATTCCTGAGCTTGATTAAAAATTTGTTTTTTTAGCAACTTGGGATTAAGCTAAAAAGAACTTTTCCCTGCAGTAACAAAAATCAAATTTGTGAACACCAAAGCCTAAGATCTGACCCACCTCTAGTTGTTTGGCCCTAAGAATCCTTAGCTGAATTCGTCCGACCGTACTAATCCTTTGAGTAATGTTTTTGGGTCAGTTTTTGTTTTTGCTATTGGTCACTTTCTTGAAAGCACCAAAGACGTCACTAGGTGACCATGCCTTGTATTTGAATACTACAACTAGAGACGCTCTAGTGATAAAGCGTCTCTAACTACAACTAGGAACTTTTCTACCAATACATTGAATAAGTCACTGGTAGGAACAACACAAATTTTAGATTTTGCTTTATGTCGGGTAA
>CM021323.1:10856598-10887298 GCA_010645155.1 Tigriopus japonicus
GGTCTTGACCCCAAAAAACGGTTTCCGACCCCTGGGCAGATAATTGGAATTATATCAAAGTCAACTCTTCATTAGATCACAATCACAATCAAATCACAAATGAATATTGAAGTTACTTTTGGGAATCTGTTGCGAATTTGAAGTACTAATATCAATCTAAACGTGATAAAAAGTCCACCATCATTACAGAAAGTACACTTTCGACATCATGCTTGGTAAATTAATCAACTTATAAATTGCCTGTCTCGTTCCTACCACTTTTTGACAATGAACTCTCCATTAAGTGAACTCGATTTGTGGCAGTGTTTCGTTCACTTAACATAAGTGGTGAACAATTGGATCATTGTGGCTAAGATTCTATCACATATCTACCGTAAATTCTGGCGGAGCCATATCCAGTCCTAATACATTTGGGCTTACGACATCATATTTTGTACTCTTACAAAAGCTTGTCCTGATTGATATTTAAAAAAAATGCTAGAAGAGAAATAAGTGTGTTTTGAGAAAATGGCATGCTCAGAACAATTCCTATCCAGTAACGTTTCTCGGAAACGTTTGCTGAAGCAGTTGAAAAATGTTTGTTTGGTTTGTTGTTGAATACTTCCTCAAAAAACTTGTGGGAAATTCAAAATAGGTGAAAAGGCAAAAAAAATGTTTTTGGATGAAAAAACGTAACAAATCAAGCCAGAGTGGCCGCGCGTACTAATCCGTTCTTGTAAGAGCCGAGTGTAAGTGCTTCCCCAGACGGCGTAGGTTCGAATCCTGTTGGGGGATCGGATTGAAGCTGTCGGGAGAAATCCCTGTTTACAGGGAATCGCATTCCTTGTAGCGGTAGTAAACAATCTGCAACCAAAAAAAAAAATAATATGAAAAAAAAATTACCTTTTAAATTTCTATCCTTGCTTTACCCATTACCTCGTTAACCAAAACAAACTACAAGTAAAAACTACATTAAAGTTTTTCAGTCGCTTATTTGTGGTCAATAAAATCTGCTACATACTATTTCTTACATCAATATGTTTCACAAAAATATGCTTTTAGTGAAGGGGGACATCCAATTCAAGGGTTGACATGGGCAAAGCTAGGCCATTTTGGCATTTCATTAATTTTTGGACTACAAGAGATTTTCTTTTTCTTTGCCATTACCTAAATCCAAGGTTCTAATTTTTTTACGTTTAATTGATAGATATTACATACAGTACTGAGCCAAACCACCGCCCTGAACGTCTTGATATCAATGTTACAACTTGCACGCTCCTCTTCCTCCCCATGGGTATCATCCCATGCTGCTACAACTGCAACAAAAAGTGGTCCTTTCTGCCCCTTTTTGCCATTTCACGATCCAACCAACAGTAATGGGGACAAATTTTAGTCTTTGACCATCTTGTTCATGGATCAAGGCGGATTTCATGCGAGCTTAAAGGCCTTTACCAACGTGGGAGTCCTCACCCTCTTTTTGCCACCTTGGGCAGGGTTCCATGACAATTGTCCTGTTTCCTGTTATGTTTTTAACCTATCATTTGAAATTACACTAAGGGTCTTGATCATGATCATAGATCTCATGTTTCACTAATTCTGCTTAACCCTGTACAGTCATGGGGCCCATTTTGGGTTCTTAGGAGGCGCCATTCGAGGCGACATATCCACTAGACCATTGGGAGGTGAGGATCATTTATATCATCATACATTATACATCATAAAGTCAGTACTGAGATATTGAGCTAATTCTTTTGTTGGTAAGAAGGAAAGAAATACGTATAAACCACGAAAGCGACTGCAAATTCCAAGAAAAATGTGAAAGCAATGAAAAAAGTCACAAGTCAAGTAATCACAAAAATTGCAAGCTAGCGCAGAAGCTCACAACATTTTCTCGAACTTTTCAATGTGTATATATGTATTTTACCGACAAGAATATCATGTCACATCTTGTCACAATGCTTAGAGTTTGCACATATTTTGTAATTCGCTAGTTGTGCTTAAAACATTAATCGGAAAAGCAAGCAAAAAAGAGATTTGTGTTTGGCGTGTTTCTTAATTTTGAATGGACGTGTTCAAGTAAACGTCACAAACCGGTTACGGATTTTTGAATTGAAGTTACACTAACACCATCTAACATTCAAATGTGTCATTTCTTTAAAAGGAGGCTTTTTAAAATCACAATTTCGGCATGATTTTGCACATACTTTAAAAAAACTTGGCTTGCTTAAATTCCGCAAATGGTTAACCTAACATTTGATACAAGTTTGATTGTCAGGAAAGTTAATAGACTTGCGGAAACTTAAAACTGAGCTTTCTATCAATTCAATGGACTATTTAAAGACGGGGAGTGTAGTAATTGATGGAGAACGTTATTTCAATTTTAAAGGCCATATTGACCTAGAAATTCGACATGAATATATCAAGCAATAATGTTAACCTTCCACACCTACCGGCAACATTTGTTTTAATATTTTTCTCTTGACACGCTCAAAAATATGTTTTAGTGGGCGTTACTTAAAACCTTTAACTTGCTTGGACAGAAATGGTTTGGATACTGTTGGAACCATTTAATCATCCAGAGTCCAAAAATGATACGCAATCAGCTGATTGATGCCCGCATCCGGATATTGGTGGAACTCGAGCTTGCAACACCTGACTCTCAACCAAACTAGGCAGAAGCTTCATGAACCCTTGGTAGCGGCAGCAATGTTTACGTTTACTTGAACACGTCTACCCAAATCGTAAGTGTCTTCTCAGGAGAATGATCGCCACATGTCAACTGCACCAATCGAGTATACCAAAAGTGGATCGATTGTACTATCAATTCAGCTTTAGCGTGAGAGTATACCTACGCAAAAATTTCTTGACTATTGGATGGCGGACGACCGTTTAGGTGGTTGGTAAAACAATGCAATTAACCGGTTTGTGATCACTTCCCACGGGACCGTTCATTGTACTCTTGTACCAACCAACCGCTCAGTCGTTCGACATCCAGTAGCATAAATATCTCTCTCTGTCAAATGGACCGAAAATGTAAAACTACTGATGCAAACTATACATACATTTGGAAAAAGGATGGATATAAATTCCCTGACACGTTACATATGTATGAGAGTATAAATGTTTTGATTGGATTTGGCTAATAACACTTGGAGCCCCCATCATCTCTACCTCTACCTTTATTACGTCTAATTCTGAGTTGCTGGATCAACATTTTCCTTTGAAGAGAGATCTACTGACAATGTAAACAAACTAAAATGAGTAATGGAAACGTGCACCAAAGCCCGAAAGAAACAAATAACTTTCATTTGAGAGAAATCAAAACATGATAATAGGCATCTTGTCCTTGAAGCATTTGAAACAAAGCATTTGAAACAACTCAATTTAGACAAAGCATAGACCAGCATGAACAAGGTAAATAAAAAAATCAATGGAGAGAGTTGAGGTCTAAAAAAGTTTCTCAAGGGATTTGAGACGTGTAGATATCCATTAGCAGGTGAACAAGAGGGTTCTGGTTAGCTCGCTTGTTTTGTCTCGAAAATTGATGTGCAAGTGTTTAAATTATTATGTTTATTGCGATGCAAAACTGTCTCCAGTATGGTCACAAAAGTAAAGTCTGTGGCAGGGGTCGGCAACCACTTTTGGGTCAAGGCCCACAAATTTGATTAAATGTTGTCAGGGGCCCACGAAACAGACGTTGGTAGGTTCAGGGGCCCACAAATTAACGATCAAAGAGCTTTGGGCCCACTAGTTCAGTACTATGGATGTTTCGCGGGCACACTATTTTGGACTTCCCCATAGCTCCTGGGCCCACGCAAGACCACCCTTGGGCCCACATGTGGGCCGCAGCCCACCGGTTGCCGACCCCTGGTCTATATTAACTGTGGGGTGCTCTCCACATAGTAAACAGGTATAAACATCAGTTGGACTTAAATGAAACTCCTTTTTCGAACACATGAGGTGGTGATCCGTCTGTGTCTAGTACTTCTTTCATGATTTGTCTTCGCTTGTTTGCTTCTTAAGGGATGTTGATTGATTCAAGATTTTTGTTTTCCGGAAATACGAAAAATGCATATACTAGATTTAGATATATACTAGTACATACCATATCTCTTTGACCGAGGAGCGAGCATAAGATCAAAGAATAGCTATTTCTTTTACCCGGGTGACATTCTACCAGGGCCTGAGTAAGAGGAGAAGAGGAGAGAAAGTTGGTTGAGGGTAACTCGGAACCACTTAGTCAACCAGATTCTCTTCCGATTGAGTTGTTGCCACCTCGGGAAGGTGGTGCAAGTGCCAGAGGTGGAGGTGTAGGAGCGGCCTGCTCCTCTTCCTCGCTCCACCGACGCCTCTGGCACTTGCCCTCCTGACCTAGGTGACAACAGCTCAAGAGGCAAGAAATCTGGTTGACTTGGTTGTTTAGAGTTGCCCGAAATTAACTTGTTCTACGATTCAACTCTTTCTCAGGCCCGAGTAGAAAGAACCCACGTAAAAGACGCAGTTTTCCGTTCCGGTAAGTGAAACCCCCGTGTTTTTCATGTTCTGACGAACCCATACTATTCAGTTGTAGCCACTTTTAAGTAACAATCAGTGTGCTTATAGAACAGGCATTTGACATGGTATGTGAATGCGACTCTAGGTACAATACTGGTTAAACCAAGGATACCTTGGTTAAACTAGAGCACTTCAGGTTAACAATAGAAATCTAGCGTAAGGCAAAAATATAAACATGAACAGTATTTTTGCAATAAATTGATTTCTTATTGCTGCAATCTTGTACTTGATCTTGCATGTGAATGGTTAACTTCAAGAAGCTCGTCCAGAGCGTACAACTGACCTAGCTCTACTTGATTGATACTGAACAAGGAGGAGCACTTCTTCCCAAGAACTACAGGTTTATCACAGACATGAAAATTATAGAGAGAGGAATTTTTGACAATTAGATGGAAACAATCAGAATTGCATTGAGTTTCCTCTCCACAAGATGATCTCTGTTAAGCATTCAAGTGAAAGGAATCCCACGACTGATTGTGAAAATATTTTTACGCTACAGGCCTTATTGATGTCTAAAGGTGGCACGGTAGAGATGGCGATCCTGGTTGGGAAAAGAAAACTTCCTTGCCTCAACTTAGTAGTAATTGATAAACAAGGAAGAAATATTGAAAATGTGCATGTGTTTGTTTGATTCATGAATTAAGTGGAGAGATCAGTGAATTGTTGTTGTCCTCTATAAGTTGCATTGTGAATTGCAAGTGGGAACAAAACAAGAGAAATAACTTGTTTTTTAAATGTTATTCAAGTAACATTTGAATGTTCAAGTGGACGCAGAATAGAAGAGGTAGGTAGAGCTTCCCTCAATCCAGGACATCTTATTGAGATTAGTTTTTTTAAAATTTTGTCGCACAATGTGGATTATTTCAAACAATGAATATATGCATAGCATTTTACATTTTAGCTAATTTGGTTCCTGAAGATGCAAATACGCCCTACATACAAAACTCATAATAAATGAAGTAAACATGAATAATAAGCCAATATGACCAAAAGACAGGGTAGGTGAGGCATAGTGTAGCGTGAACTACGTCGGTTTGTTGTTCAGATGGATGGGGTTCGATCCTGGTTGACTGTTACCCTCCAAACTCAACTCTTTGGTGTAAAAAGTTAGCATTGATCTGCCCGTTCAATGCAAACAACCACCAAACCAATATATGCTATTGGCAACCAAAAAGTAGCAAGTAGTGGGAATATTCCTTCATGGAACATCCTTTATCATTGATGTGCTGACTCTTTAACAAACAATACCAAAAGACAGCAGAAAGATGACTCATTACAAGGGCCTGCATTTTGAATTTTTCGGCCAAAAATTTGATTGAAACTTGATCAAAGTAAAAAAATAGTGATCAAAACCATAAAGTAATTGCCTCCCATTTAGAAAAGATGGTAAAAATCTTAATGCTTTGACTTGAAATATGGCAATGAAAAGTTAAAGAGTACATGGTTGAAGCAAAAAAAGGAGCCTTTACCTGTATAATTTTAAGCCGCAAATTGGGATTAAACTGAGATGCGCTAGCCGTTTTTCTTTAAATAATAAATAGAAATATATTCTAGAATACTGCAGACTCACATTACAGTGAATCCTTTGACCAGCGTAGAAAAGTTCATAATGTTGCGAGGAGTAATGTTTCAATAGCAACATAGCATTAAGAGTAATGAATTGAAATTAAGGCAGAATCCCACCTTTTTTAAATGTTTTCAATAAAAGTTATATGTTAATAATGTAATTAATAAAGTAATAATGTTTTAGGTATTTAACTTTATCCCTGGACCTACATTTATGTAATACAATAAAAGTAAAGTTGTTCCTCATTGAATTGTGACTCCAAAATGCCATGATGTCTTGGGGTATTTCGATCCAAACGTAAAAAGCCATTCAGAACGCCATGTCTCCTCTCTTCTTAATCGGGCTCATTCATTGTTTAATCTTTTGACCTCAAGAAGCTCGTCCAGAGCTTGCAACTGACCTAGCTCTACTTGATTGAAACTGAAGAAGCAAGAGGAGAGAAGAGGAGCACCTCTCCAAGAACTACTGGCTTATCACAGACATGAACATTAAAGGGAGAGGAATTTTGGACAAATACATGGAAACAGTCAAAGTTTCATTGAGTTTCCTCTCCACAAGCTGATCTCTTTCTCTGTTACGCATTCAAGTGAAAGGATTCCCACAACTGATCGTCCAAATATTTTTACACTACAGGCCTATTTGCTGTTCAAGGGTTGCACGGTAGAGATGGCAATCCTGGCTTGCCTCAACTAGTTGATAAACAAGGACAAAAAATTGGACTTGTGCATGTGTGTTTGATTCGTGAATTAAGTGGAAAGACCAGTGAATTGGCCTTTGCCGTTGTCCTCTGTAAGTTGCATTGGGAATTGCAAGTGGGAACAAAACGAGAGAAATATTTTTAAAAGAAATGTTATTCAATGTACACTACATTCGAACGCACAAGTGGACGCAAAAAAGAAGAGGTAGGTAAAGCTTCCATCAATCGTGGACATTTTATTGAGATTAGAAGGCTGCTTTACAGGGACTTCAAACACAACTCTGACTGTGTCTGTCCTCTTTTCAATTTGATTAGCCTTGCAGGATTGTTCTTGGGAACATTTTGAAGAGTAGAATTAAGTGTAAAGATAAATATTTTAGCAATGTTTGTTCTCTGTTTTCTTTAGAATTTTGCAAATTTTGTCACACAATGTAGAATATTTTAAACAGTAAAAAATTTGCATCGTATTGCGGCCAAAAACTTGACTCAATGAAAGTAATGGAGTAGCTTTTCACGTCAACCTTAAATGAATTTTAAATCGACGATTCAATCAGCTTTATTTTCCCCCAAAAAAATCTAAATATTGCCATTATCCCTGAAGAGGGATCGTTAAACGACTAGCCTCATTCTACTTTTTCCACTCATACCACTAAGGACAGGAAGTTTAGACGAATAAAACTATCAAATTAGACCAAAAAAGACAAATATAATTGCCTTATTAGACGAAAAAAGACAAATAAGATTGCCCAATTAAACAAAAGAAAACGAATAAAAGTTCGAAGAAGACGAAAAAACGAAGAAAAACTCACTAAAAAGACGTAAAAAATGGAGTCAATTTGCCCAAAAGGCGAATGAAACTACTTACTCATAAATAGAGCCCGGGAAAAAATGTTGGAAAAACATCCAAAAAATGTCATCAAAATGTCAGGAAAAAGGGCAAAAAATGTTGAAATATAGGGCAAAAAGGGCAAAAAAATGTTGAAATTTAGAGCAAAAAAAAATGTTAAAAATTAGGGCAAAAAGTCAACGAAATGTGTGAGAAATGGGACTAGATGCGTGGAGGACTTGAGAAGACTACTTAAGACAGTGTGACCAGACATCTGAAGGAAATAATGCCGTCAAAACTCTAGCTTAAAAAACCGGAGGTTGCACTTCACATAGCGGGGTGTTTTTATAAGCTAGACGTCAAAACAGTTTATGTTATAAGTCAGATAGCTCATTCATCAGACCCTTTGAAAGGCAATAGATATTAAAGTCTGAGTAAATAATGGCAACAGTGCCAACTTAAAACATAATTTACTCTACACATAGCTATTTAGCCCACGTAAAATAAGCACGGAAACAAGGGTCACAAAGTTTCTGATGTGAACTTTTTCACAATAACAAAAAGAAACTTTAAGGGCACTTTTTCCCCTCTCCAAAGATTTTAATTGATTGGCATCGTAAAATGTGAAGCTGAACAATGACAATTTTAGCGGGAAATTTTGGCGGGAAATTTCAATCAAGCCTTCCTTTGATTAATTGGTCCCTCAGAACCGGTTTTGGGATGACATTTTTGAGCAAAAAGTACAAAAAATGTTAAGAAAATGTTGAAATTTTCCAAAAAAATGTCAAATAAAATTTAAATGTTATATTCACGTAAAATTGGCAAAAAATGTAAAAAAATATTTTTTATGTAAAAAAAAAATTTCCCTAGCCCTACTCATAACTATGATAAAAAAGGAGACAAATTGAGTGCCTGTACAGACCGAAAAAGACGTTTAAACTGCTTTTACTGAACAGACAAAATGTATCTCCTTATTGACGGAAAAAATTGTCTACTTGTGCAAAAACGGCAAAATCTAGAACATTTAAAACAGGAATAACCTAATGGGCAAGAATTATTCAGTGGTACATATGTCAAGTAAAAACAAAAGTTAGAAAATGCCTCCTTTAAGGAGAGTATACAGTAGAGTTATACATAAAGTGAGAATTACAGATACATCAATTGTTCTCATGGCCAGAAAGCTTTTTAAACCCAACAGTAATCTTTCTTTTCCGTGTCTGGCGGGCAATGCTTCGAGTCCAAGTTGATTTTTAAGTGTGGATTTTTTTTTGTTGGTGCAAAACCGGAATTGACAATCAATCAATTTATTTCCTTGGCTGAAGCTTTGACGTTGAACTTTATTCGAAGTTATTTTTTGCGTGGAAATTAGAAAACAACGCGTAAAGAGCTTGAAAAAGACGAATAATATGCAAATAAGAGGAAAAAAAATTCGCGACGAATAAAGGCTCAGAAGACGAATAGTTTTTTTTCGTTTCAAGTTCCTGTCCCTACTTATCATGCTCACTTCTCCCGCTTCCTTCTCGCACTTACTTCTCGCACTTACTTCTCCCGCTTACTTCTCCCACTTACTTCTCCCACTTTCTTCTCCCACTTACTTCTCCCGCTTCCTTCTCGCACTTACTTCTGGCACTTACTTCTCCCGCTTACTTCTCGCACTTACTTCTCGCACTTACTTCTCCCGCTTACTTCTCCCACTTACTTCTACTACTTACTTCTCCCACTTACTTCTCCCACTTACTTCTCCCACTTACTTCTCCCACTTTCTTCTCCCACTTTCTTCTCCCACTTTCTTCTCCCACTTACTTCTCCCACTTACTTCTCCCACTTACTTCTCCCACTTACTTCTCCCACTTACTTCTCCCACTTACTTCTCCCGCTTACTTCTCCCCACCCAAAACCCCCCGTTCCCACATGGGCCCCGTAAAGCTTGTTGTCACTAATATTTTCCCGGTAGAAAATGCTACATTCTCCCAGGGGAGGGTAAGAATCCAGAACCAAAAGAAAGTACTGCTTATACCAGGGGGTTCCACTTTCCGTAACGGAAAAAGTGTTCTTTCCTTTTGATATTCAAGTTCATCTTTAAGTCCTCAACTTCCGGTAAAACAGTAACGGCTTTCTTAGTACAAAACAATAAGTTTCAATTACACACATTTTGAATTTTTAAAAGTCAGCTACGCTACTGTTGTGTTTAAGAATTGCGTTATATATTTTAGGGTACGACCATAATGTAGCGTGAAAAATCCCGCTCAAACAGCTGAAATAGTTTTACCGCCAGATGGCCCTGATTGCCGCTTTAGCGCTTTATTGAAGCTCCACTTGGTGCCTTCAAAAATGCAGAAAGGCTAGAGAACTATAATAACAGTTACAGTATTATAGTGCTCTAGAAAGGCAATCATTTTGAAGACAAAAGATGGGACTCTAAGCACTACAGCTTAAATGAGCACAGGCAGTTCCATCCAAGAGAAAAAACACGGGTGTTCTTTAATATCCCTCATGGAAATCAAATGCTAGATTTGGTATATTGAACATATGTTTGAGCTCATACAGACACTTTTCATAAAATGCTCTTCTCACAACGTTTTAGCTTTACTGTAGAGAGTTTTTTAGGTTTAAGGCTTAAATACGTATTAAGGAAAACATGTCTCGCTCTTATTTACCAATGATTTCAAATGAACAAACTATCTCTGAAAAACAATACAATACCATGTAAGCTCTTGGTACAAATTAAAGCCAGCCAAAATGACTACTGTAACTAGGTGATTGGGAATTGCCCCAGGTTTTTAAAAGGTAAAAAAGGGTATTACGTGCCTTGAAGGATTCAAGGTCAAATCAAAAATAGGCTTGTTAATTGTGCTTGTCAAATGTAAACTCAAAACTCACAATAAGATATACTAATCATGTAATTGTTCACGAAGACCCAAAATCCCTCTTTTAGTTTTATGCCAGAGCAATTGGGGAAATTAAGCCGCTTACTTTTTCATGTCACACTTGTTCGATGGTTTTCTCTGTATGTTGTCTTAAAAACCTATTATATATGAACGAAATTTCTATTTTGTGATTTCTTTTTTGTCTAAACTTATTTCATTATTTTTTTCTTGCATTGCCCTGCGTTTTTGTTCGACCAAATAACATAGCCCTTGTTATTGACTGAGCCATTTTCATCACCTCCAGATCTTGTTTAGCCTTGGAAATTCTTCATTTTACCTTATTTTCAAAGTCAAAAGTCTCACATGCCAAGAAAAAATCAGGGATTGCATTGCCGTGGGTGTGAAATAGGGAGCATGTCAAATTTCGAATCGTTTATGAAAAGATTTCCTGCCTCACACTGAACAAAACATGTATTGCGTCTATGTCCATTTACCAAGACTTGACCCAGTCTTTCAGGACATCCTAAAAATTGGTCAACCCAATCTACAGCAGTCCGTTATTTCACCCTGAGGAGGTCATTGATTAGAAAAGATAGTTGGAAACGAGTTTTGCTAAAATTCCTCTTCTGATATTTCTACCAAAGCTTGCGGCTAAAAATGCCATTGTATATAACTGTCGAGGAGGTCCCAACTAATCATAGCAAAACAAACGCAGCTTTGTTCAGAAATTCAAGTCAATGTCCGATGTTATCCAAGTTACACACATCCAAACGTCTTTAGAAGCAGTCACTCGTAACTACACAGTACATTCTCGCATGGCCAGGTATTCGGATATTTTACAATGTAATACATGCCGTAATCTTCTGAGCTGAAATGGTCGCATGGTGGTAACGTATGAACACTTGTTGGACATGTGGAAAACAGCATTCATCAGAGAAATGCAAGGGCTCTTCCCGCTCTCGGATTCCACTCTGTAACTTCGGCTTGAGAGCATGGTGTTTTTTAATTCATCAAACTGGCCTAATAACCATCTCAAAGATTATGGTCTATTCGCCATCTAAGAGCACCAAAGAAGCCTGTCTGTTTGCCTACCTTTAGCCTTTTATTGGATTGTTCAGACCTCCAAGTTATTAAGAATTTAGTCATTTGCCAATGAGCTGAGGCACACGGCCACTCAGTTAGTTCATCCATTGGTGGCTTCGTTTGTTGGTTCGTCGGTCCGTTGATGGTTGGCTCATGGTGATATTTGAGAAAAATGCTTAGCAACTTTCCTTGCTCGCGAGGGCCTGCCCGTGGAAAAGCCAGCGAATATCGGTTCAAAGAAGCTCCTCGCGAAGAATAAGACGGACTTGCGAAAGGAAAGTAGACCTGCTCTGTAACTCCATCCAAAGTGGTGGTGGTACGTACCCTACGTAGTATGATACGTACTTACTTAGTTAGATGGTGCTTACTCGAGGATCTTACTACATACGTATGGATTGGTTGAAGGTGGGGATGGAGTGGTGGTGCTCGCACTCACTCGCGAGAACCTAAGCCCTCTTTACAGGGGGAGACGGAGGGCCAATCCCTGATCAAGTCAAACCAGACCAGAAAAGAGAGTGAAAATGGACATGGAGTCTTTGAAAATTCGCTGTGTAACAACCGTCCGTCGACACACTTTCGAGGAACGGACGGCCATAGTGTTAGCGAGCTAACTAAGCAAGGCCTTTTGCCTAAGACTATCGATTACTTTTTCAAAGACTTTCTGAAATTAGAGAGTTTTCAAACAGTTCACAGTTCTTATGTTTATGGTGCCCAAAAAGCAAGTGACCAACGAGACCATGAGTAGTGGAACCTCACCTCACCATCCAACGGAAACGGGGGCTTTCAGACCTCCTCCGTGTAAACGGAAAAAGCTGGACGATCCCGATGACATCCTAGAGCCCGAAGGGATGGAAATTTCGAGAACCTTGATCAGGTCAGGTTCCTCAGACTATCAAAGGTCGGACATTGAGGTGTCCAACATCATGAAACAATGGCGGCATTTTCGCAGTGATCAGCGCTTCACCGACCTAACAGTGTTCTGTGGGCCTAAGGGAGCCAAAGTGAAGACCACGAAATTGCATCGGCTCATCTTAGCCAGTTGTAGTGAATTCCTCTCGGAACTCCTTCGGGAACGTGAAGAGGCGGTTCTCATTTTACCCGATTGTGACCCGGCAGATTTCTTGAATCTGGTGGAAATCCTCTATGGCGAGAGGGTGTGCTCTCATGACACTGGCTATCCTAGTGCTGACCTCCTCCAGCTTCTTAAAATCACATCGTTCCCCCTGCTGGACAAGGGCACGCCCTATGCCGACTCTGGAACGGAAAGTGCTGATGCCGAGTTGGGATCCCTGTTCCAAGGTCCGACTCATGAAGACCTCTTCCTAAATGAGAACATTGAAGAAGCTCTCGATACGCTCAACTTCGAAGACACCAATCTTAATTTGGCCGACGTCATGCACGAAGAGGCCCTGTTGCCCCAAACTATGTCCATGCCTGTCAGTGGCACCAACGAATCAAACGTTCCTAACCGAACCACCAATAACCAATCCCTCAATACCATGGGCTTCTCGCCCAACGCCTTTCAGTCAGATTCCCATTCTCCTAGTAGGAAATCTAGTGACATTGAGTCAATACCAGTGTTGGTCCCGGAGCCAGCCCCCGAACCAATTTTGGTGGCCAACCCCTTCAGTATTGCCCCGCCCACCCCTTTCATGGATCGACAAGTCGAGCAACCCAACCTGCCTACTTCCAATCGAAAAAAAGACTCAAGGCCCTTGGGCAGAGGCAAACCGAGTAGCTATGTGAAGGCCTTACAAGGTGACGATTCCCAATCCTTACCAGGTGCCACAGACTGGTCCGATAATGAAAGTGTGTGCTCAGACTGGTCGGAGAATGATGAAACATTGGGATGGTCTGATGACGAAGGCGGCGTCGCGGGCAAATCAGGACATCGACGGAATAGGTCAGCCTCGTCAGGACGAGGTGCCAGATCTAAATCTAGGGAATCTCGAAAAGCTACAAGACAAGAAGAAAAACCGAGCCATCAATCCCCGAAGACGTCGGAGATATCTTCGACGAAGGCCCTTTCAGTCCCTGCAGTCCAAGAAGTTATTATTGATTTGAGTGAGGATGATCCCCCAACTAGTTCTCTAACAAATGGAGAGGTCGAAGGAGGGTATGGCGTAGAAAGTGAAGTGGGATACAACAGTGATACCAATGATGGGAACATCCTGGAATCCTCGGACGTTGAATTTCAATTACGATTATCCGTGTCCTCGGCTTCGGTGGGCTCCAGAGACTTGAGGGATTGCTCAAATTCGTTACCCTCACTTCCCTCACGAAGTTCGTCAGTGGGTTCCAATCTTGATGAAACCTTTGGTGAGGAGGAAATTGTAAGTTTACCCACACAAGAGGTCGATGTCATCTCCTTGTCTTCGTCTAAATGTTCTCGATCTTCAAAAAAATCCGCCGCCTCAATTGCATCCTCTTCAGCCCCTAATTTGGCCTTGCTCCAGCCTTTTAAGAACAAAAAGACTCCACCAACCAACCCTGAGAGTGCCAAATCAGATCAAATTGTCCCTTCGGAGAACATTTCTTCGGGTCAAGAACCCCTAAAATTACCTGCACAAACACCATCATCATCATCATCATCATCACCAGCAACAACAACAAAAACAAAAGGAGCATCTCCATCAGCAACAGCATCTAGAAAGAGCACAACTTCAACTACATCCAATGCACCAACTTCAAACACCCCTAAACCGCCCACATCTGTTTCTGTTCCAGAGGGACCTTCAAAACCAGCGAAGGTTTCGAAGTCAAGCAAAAGCAGTGAAAGTAGTAAACCAGCATCCAAAACCATCTCTCAAAGCGAGCCTAAACCCACAACTAAGGCAGATTCAGCCAATAAGAAGGCCAAAGTAGCCAAAGTAGCCACTAGCTCCTTGGCAAAGTCCAACTCCAAGAACACTGCCAAACCCAGTCCCAGTCCAAAGCCCAGTCCAAAAGCCAGTCCAAAGCCCAACAACAGCACCAATAACAACTCTAAAACCTACCATAACTCGGATTTGTTCTCGAAAGTCCTGGACCAAAACTCAAAGGTGTCTTTGGAAAAGTTGAAAGAGAAACCAAAGCCTGTGAAGAAGAAAGAGATGCCATCTAATCCACCAAGAACCATCTCGCCCAATACCAAGAAAGTCGATCCAACCAAACCTAGGTCAGAGGCAACAAAAACCAATGGAACAATTGCCCGGCCCACCAAGGGATCAACAAAACCCAGGGCTCGTAGTCTCTCTAGTAGTTCATCCTCGAGCTCTTCATCATCGGGGTCTTCGAGTTCAGGATCAAGTTCATCCTCGTCAGGCAGTTCCAGTTCATCGTCTAGCTCAAGTTCATCGTCTTCATCGTCCTCATGTTCCTCAATCTCTTTAAAGGGCAGAGGCAACAAAAAGGTCGCGATCCCAGTCAAGAGGCAAGACAATCTTGCCAAATCAAAAGCGTTAAAAGCCAAAAAAAGAAGGCTCTCGGACTCTATGTCCGACTCTGATTGATTTGATTATGATGCTACAAAAATATAAGAAATATATATTTAGTTTTAAACAAGGAAAATATCAAGTTTGGTTCATTTACAATGTTCCTCTAGATCAGGTGTCAGCAAATATTCTTAGACTAAGGCCCATCAAACAAAATTCACACATATGTACTTCATTTCCACCAAAATGTGCCGTGGATGGCTCTACGAACCCACAATTTCTCATATTCCTAAAAGCTCCGGGCCTTCCAAAAATCATCTTGGGCCCTCATGTGAGCCACGGACCACTCTTGAGGATGGCCATAGGCCATATTCTTTAGACTTGCCTTTTGGAAAATAGGCTTGCCCATAAAAGAAATATTTTTATGTCTGCATTGGATCTCAAATCCTTTCCATTAATTGAAGGATCTCCTAATCTAATGGAACTTACCCGAGTCTCCGACCCATGTTTGGTCGTGCTACCGTTCATGTTTCGACACATCTTATTCCAATATCCTAGTTCAAGGAGGACGCTATTACTTGGAGTCAGGGATGGGGAGTAATTGTAATTGTAATTAACTACATTTTTGGGCAACTAATTGTGATTAATTATATTTTTGGGCCAACTAATTGTAATTAATTACATTTTTGGGCCAACTTATTGTAATTAATTATATTTTTGGGCCAACTAATTGTAATTAATTACATTTTTGGGCCAACTAATTGTAATTAATTACATTTTTTGCCATGTAATTGACGAACTTTCAATTGCAAATTACCAATTACTTTTCAAAATCTTACTTCCTCAAATTGACCATAAAACCAATTCATCGGTTTTTACTTGCAAAACAAGTAAAGAAAGAACCCCCCTCCTAAGAACCCAGAATGGGCCCCATGACTATAGATAGATATTGTATATCAATATATATATCCAATGAGATGTATTCTCGCAATAAAACGTTTAAAAAAATTATTTTGTCATCAATTTACGGTCAATGTGAAGCCACAAACAGGTAGCTTTTGTTACAATACACACCCAAGCTTTGATGTTTAAATACTTTAAAACTACAGGAGCTTTTGACCGTCATTTTTGTGTCAGGATATAGGGCTTTTCACAACCAAGGGCAGACAAATGAGGTGCAAAAATAAAGTTTTAAAACATCGCTTCACTTGATATATATGTACTAAAATAATAATATATAGTAAATGTGAATCACTCTTTCATATTAATCTTTCAGGCAGACCTGTTAATTTTTCATTGTTTTGAAAAGACAAAACGGTGAAAGAGACGAAATAATTGTAATTGACATGTAATTGTCATGTAATTAGGGATGCAGAGGAGGTTTGAGTGATCTCTTTAAAAATCTTATCGCGGGCGGATGAAAGAAGAGAAAAGGCTTGTTTGGCAACAGTGGGTGGCTCGTGAGAATTTGGGCAGTTTAAGCGTTTTCGCATTTAACAGACCGCCCTTATGACTTAGATGCTTTGAAAAATGTCGAATTGCAAGTTTGAACACCTTTGGTTAAGATTTTGGAAAAATATGCACATTTTATTTGCTTGTTCTTGCATAAGAAAATTCACAACATAAGGCCACTGTTTTTGTGTAAGTACAAGTTTAAGTGATGTTACAAGCACTGATTCTTGCAAGAGAAAATTTACCACATAAGGCAACTGTTTTTGTGTAAGTACAAGTGTAAGTGATGTTACAAGCACTGATTTGTATTGTCAAACTCCAAAACCATCAAGGTACCAAACAAAATGCCTTGTTTTGTACCTGTTTCTTTTCAATGGCTTCAATTCTCTTCAAAACAGAGACTCAATGTCCAAACTCGACATTCGACATTTTTCATTGCGTCTAAGTCATAAAGGCGGTGTGTAAAATGCGATGACCCTTGCACTGACCAAATTAAACAATCTTATAAGGATGTCGTTTGCTGAATTTCGGCATGGTACATTACTTCATCCACGAGAAACAACGTTTCCAAATTTGCTACAGTCGCAATACATACGCGCGGAAACGAGAGAAAATTTACGATTGTAGGAACAAATGTTCGGTCGGAAGAGCGCCCTATGCTCTACGCTTCAAATTACTCTAAGTGCCACAAATTTCAGTCGATCAAGTTGAAATTAAGCATGTGAGCTTTGCATTACCAATCAAACACTTGGTTTGATAAGATTTTTCTCTGTCTAACACAGAATTCGAAAAATGGCTTTTGCCAGTAGCCGAGGCATCCAGGTGTTTAGTGATCCTTGTTATAACTCAGACTTTTCTCTTCTTTCATCCACCCGCGATAAGATTTTTGAAGAGATCACTCAAACCTCCCCCGGCATCTGCCATTGACATGTAATTGTAATTGAAGTCAATAATATTTTCGGATAATGTAATTGTAATTAATTAGTGATGGACCTAAATGGCTCATAACCGAAACCGAAAGTTTCGGCCGAAAGAGGGCTTAACCGAAACCGAAACCGAAAGCAGCTGACTACAAAATTGTATAAATGCAAAATCCACCTTGAAAATTGAATTGCTCATGTTTTCGATGTTGGGTAGCCGTAAATTTTGAAAAATCGGGAAACTTGTATTTCAGAGGTTTTTGGACGAAAAATTTTTCAATTTTGTTGTCAAATTCCATCCTTTGTTGTGCATGTCTGCTTTCGGTTTCGGTAGGCATAACTGAAACCGAAACCGAAATTTCGGCCGAAAGCGCTTTCGGTCCATCACTATAATCAATTAAATTTTTTGATGAAGTAATTGTAGTTGTAATTAATTACATTTTTCAAGTAATTGACCCAACTCTGCTTGGAGTGAGATCGAATGAGGGCCCATTACCACGCCCGTATCAATTTTCCTGCGTGACAGCCTGGAGTTAATGAAGAAATGCATTATAATAGGGATTAATGTCATTTTATTTACATAGCCTAAAAAACAAAAGTGCACAAGGATTAGGGCAACATGTTTTTTTATATTTGTTCCTATTGGCATTGTTCAAGGGCATTCTTCTCCTCTCGGAATGATGTAAATTTTCTTCTGTCTCTATTTTCAGTACTCAGATAAGATAAAAAGAATAAACTTTACATCATTCTACAAAGTGAAGTCTTCAACAAAAGATGGATAATCATCATCATAAAGTAAGTCAGTGGATCAGGAGTTTGAATATATTTGACTTAAAACAATCAAACAACAGAGTTTCAATTCTTTGAGAGACATCAATTGGGCATCAAATGATTGCTTGTTGAATCCTTGTACACTTTTATTTTACAGGTTATGTTAATAAAATGACATTAATTCTTATTATATTGCATTTCTTCATCAACTCCAGGCTATCGAGCAAGAAAATTAACACGGACGTGGTAATAGACCCTCCACGGGCCCTCGCTAGGTCGCTCTCCATGTAATACTTGCCCTCCTTGCCTAGTTGATTACAAACACGGCATTTACTTTTTCGAGTAGGGTATTTATCCTTAAAATGAAGAAAACGTCCACAAAATCCACAAGAGGTCGCTTTCTCAAAATTCTTTGTTTTCAAGGATTTATAATTGGATTTGGTTTTGCTTTTGGCGGCGTTGACCTAAGATGGCGAATCAACCATTCCCTTGGCTCCTTGACGGGAAGTTTCCAATTCGAGGATACAATGCCGGACTTCATGGAAAGTTTTGCAGTCTTTCTCTAAAGTGTGGGCCCGATCCGACTCACTTTTGATTCCTTGAAGCAACAATGCAAACAAGAGTTGATCTTCCGTGGTTTGAGACAAATCGGTAAACTCAGCCAACTCGCGAATCACATGGCAAAGACTCGTGTGGTCTTGCCCACCCTTTTGCAACATTTGAAGAAGATCGCGCATATCGAGATGCACACGTCGAAGACTTCGTAAAGAATCCTTATGATGTTTAACATATCGTCAACTTCTCGTCCCGTATCCAATCAAATTCCTGAAGAATAATGAACAGGGGCCAGACAAATATTTGCAAAAAGTGATAAAATATCCAATATGTACGAGGGTATGGCAAAGAGTTCTCAGACAATGGCATACCTTTAACTGGACAGAGATTCACAATTGTTTGTAAGCTGAAGCCAGTCCTTAGAGGTCCCTTGATAACTTTCAATTGTCTTATTAGTCAATATCTGGTCAATATCGAAAGATATTGCATCTCAAAGCAGCCAGTAATATCTAATCCTTCAAATGGCAAGTTTGAAGATCAGAGGTTACACTACATGATTGACTGAACTAAATTGAGAAACTTCATTAGGAAGCTTTCCTCTATCCTCCTTTTAGTTCAAACCTAGCTTTATCACACTTTTTGTTTCCAAAATTCAGAGAGCACCATAAAGGTACCCAGTTTGCGATTTTAGATGACTCGAAAAGTAAGTGATTCCACGGTGCCAAAGGCAGCCCCCACATCGGGAATGCTTTCAAAGGTGGAATCATAGATTTTCAAACTTTATAGACGACACTGGAGCTAATATAAAAACTTTTAAAATGCAGTACTTATGGCAGGAGTCTGAAAACTTTTTGACTCGCCCTCTTTCTTCAAACGCCCTACATATTTGAAAAAATCCCAATATCTCGGATTTTTTTTGACAGCGCCATTATTTGGTATTTTTGTCTGTGTGTACCGATTTCCAAATTTTTTTTTGGCGAATTTGATGCATTTGGTCGTTTGGAGAGATACTTAACATGTAATTGATTTAACAATACAATTTTCAATTCGCCTCAAGAGATGGCGCAGTTTTTTTCATGTTTGGCAGTGGTTTTGGTTGTGAATGTCTCATCTCAATACCATTGCCATTTTTGCAAATATTCTTTCTGATATCAATATTTCAGAAAATATTTATTTGAAACATGACTTGACACTTGAAACAGCCAAAATGTTTAAAAAATCAAGGAACAACGGAGAATTTGATATTTCAAAGAAACCATTTCAGGGCTCTAATGAGAAATGATCTGAAGGAAACCAGGACTACAACATTCCCAATGTAATGAACTTGTATTGTTTGATCTCTCTTGGAGAGAACAATCAAATTGGAATACAGTTAGATCTTGATTTGGAGATATTGTCCAGCACCCAAAACATATCGCTACATCAAGTCGCTGTTGTAGGAGCTGTAGTAAAACGTCGGTGACCCCAAAAATCATGGTTAAATCGGAGATCGCTGAATTGAGATTTCGCTGCAGTTTTTCCACAAAGGACACCACTGAAGAAATTACTTCAAATTGGTGTCTTTCTTCAAGATAGGTGAATGTTTAGTTTGGGTTGAGGGTAGTGATGTGCTTTGAACTGGGAGTGCTGCCATATTTGACTCGGGAAGTTTATCGTTGTTAAAAAGGGCAGGTTGTACAAGGATTTCTTAATACAGGATTTGAAACCACATCGGAAAAAGTGCCTGTCTCAAATTATGCGTCATTCAGGCAACCCAAGCCAATTCTCATTGGGCAGGATTGGCCACATCTACCATTCAAAAGGTGACGAGATCATTGACGAGCAGACAGCATGATTTCATCTCATGACAGAACAACATCTTTTTATAATTTGAGTGTCAAGTTCCTTCTGCTATTCATAAGCTCATGGCAGGTTTCTATTATTTGAAAAAATGACTTGAGCCTTAATCATTTTGCAAGATCCAAATCACAATTATAGAAGGCCTACAATTTGCAGTCACCCTTGTTTGTTTTGCCAGTCGCTTCTCACTCACAACATTTGAAACATCTTGAAAAATCATCTTGAAATGTGATTAATTCATCTGTTCAGTGCTTTTTAAGTGTGCTTTTTAAGTCATTTTAAGGTCATTTGGCTCATGGCAATACTCCTTCATCTGCTGTAGTGCTACAGTCTATGATTGATGGCACACCCACCTTTGATAGTGCAACAGCTTCAGTGACACAAGTACCTTCTCACCCTAAGTTATTTTGGGAATCAATCAAGTCTCAACCACTGCTAGAGTGTTCATGGTGTGAGTTCATCTTGATGCCAAGGCTTGTTCTGTTGGTGATTCAGCCATATACCAAACATCCATATACTTTTTTTTGTGTGAGTGAACCAAGCAAGTAAGAACCAAAAAAGTAAGTGTGTGCATTGTGTGAGGCATAATTCTGGGCATCTTTTAAGCTCAAAACAGACTATTTTTCTTAACATATATGTGCCCAAAATTGAAACACAAATGTATTTGGTCCATTGACAAAGTCACCAAAGAAAGATTTTTTTTGATAGCAATTCTTGTAGTGCTTTTTATCTTGCAGTGTGAAGTACTTAATGATCTTAATGAGACATCATTAAGCAGATCAAGAAACTGTGGGAGTGTGACTTGAATCACAGCTTCTCATTATTATTTGGATCCTTTAATAGGAATGAATCTACTGAGAAACCCAGGTCATGTAACTTGACATGGGGAAAAGGTAGTAGGAATGTGCACTCTGCTAAGAATGTATATAATTAAATAAAGGTATCATAATTTAACTTAATGAAGGGATAAAAAAATGTCAGTCAATAAACATGACACACCCATTGGGCCTCTTGGCAGATTAATAGTATGATGTCTCAATGCTTTTATATTTGATACATATTAATGCACAAAGGGTGATAAATTAAACTTTATTATGGCTTTTCATGTGCAATAAAGCTATAAAATCAACAATTGCTTACAGTAACCATAAGCCATTAAGGTATACCAAACATTTCATGAAGAAATCGCCTATCTGAATCATTTATATGGATATTTACATATATTCAATCAAATTGGATTGTCTCAAGTTAAAACTATGTTAAAATTTGATGTTTTGGGTTGTCTATCCATGCATTAGTATTACAAAAATATCAAACCTGTGAAACTCCTTTACATGGGAGATGTGGAGACTGAAAAAACAAGCTAGAAAAAAGGTAACTAAGTTGTTAACATCTAACATGAGTCTGAATTAAGTAACTTAGCTTCCTGAGCATCATGACGCTTACTGAAAAGGTTGCGTGGCCGTCAGCCGTCCAGAAGTTCCGTGGTCCATGGGTTGTCTAAAACTTTTTGAAAAGACCTAAACGGGGACCAATTTGGCAATACTCGAACTAGTTAGATTTCAAGTTTCATCAATAGTTATATAAATGGGTTTCGAGTGGCAGTGCTGCCATATTTTATGGCAGATAAGGTCTATTCGTACTTTTTTGTGACTTGGATGACATCTCGTGGCACTTTGATGAAACGGGCGACGATATAAACATTGAAAAAACTCGGACTTGATGACGTTTAGAAATTGATTAGAAGGACAGCTATAACAGTATTTGTTTGTAGAAAATCATTGACAGGAAAAACCACCGTACCCCTAGGAAGGTGCTCATTTGCTTTTTAATGTGTGCATGTTGATCTCACCCACTGTTGAAGCTTTTTTAGTGTTCAAAGCCAAAGCTGAGATTACTGCTTGGCACATGATATTACATATTTTGATGGAAAAAGATAAGGAAGATACTTAGTGACTCACAAAAATGGGAAAGACCATATACTTTCCCAAACCTTTTGTTTACCTGACAAGACTTTGCCGGCAATATCAAGCCTTGAAATTTTAATATTTTAAAATTTGATTTTAAAAAAATTGATTGGGGAAATCTGTTGGGGATCGAATTGAAGCTGTCGGGAGAAATCCTTCAATTTACAGGGAATCGCATTCCTTGTAGCGGTAGTAAAAAATCCGCAAAAAAAAGAAAAAAAATACTATTAATACTGGATACGAACTCGCGGAATTTCTGGCTCGCAACCTCCACGTATAAGGCCGAGAGTTCGTAAACAAAAACTACCAACGGCAAAATGGTTCATGTTGAGAACCAAAAATCAAACGGAAATCGATCAAAAGTCCAAAAGATAGTGCGTCAATCGGTGTTTCCTGTGTCCCACGAGGGTCCAGCCAAGTCCTAGCCTTGATAAAGGTCAATGCCACGCCCCAAAATCAGTCCGATTTTGGTGCTTCAAAGACATCCAAGTTCAGCCATGAACAAGTGAATGACGGAGTGAATAAATGATGGATGACATCAAGTCTGAATGAACCCGTAAGGTGTCTTTTCTACAAGATAACGGTCAAGTGATCAAATGAAATCTAATAGCTAGGTTACGTGCTACAACCTTCGGAAGTGATAGCCCAAACTACAGCTAATAGAACGAATATAGACCATGATCTGAAGGCAAATTCCTTTTGAAAAAGGATTAAGAACCCACTTTCTCCCGGAAACTCTCCCCGGACCAAAATGGGGACTTTCATCGCGCTCATCCATTACACAACTTGAACAACAAAAGAATATCTTACCATTCCTTGAATTATTAACAACAAAATTGCGTTTTTTCCGAGCTCATCTATTACCTGACTTGAACGACTTATGAATATCTTCGAACTTACTATCCAACCCATCCATGTTTTATCCTGAACTTAATTAAGTCATGCCAAACTTTTTAAGAAATTGAGTTTGTTCGAGGTTTTGTCACCTTTGAATAACTTCTTGTTCTAGAAATGATTCTCCATCTTCAAATATCTTTTTAGTGTATGGTCGTGTCTTTGAAATCAGGATAATCCAAGGACAGGTAAGATATGCTTTAGTTGTTCAAGTTGTGTATTGGACAAGTGCAATAGCAACAATAGCAATAACAAGAACAACTTCAGTGATCATTGCTCTGAGGTAAAGATGAAACAAGTAAAGTGTAAATTTCCGGGGGAGAGTTTCCGGGGGAAAGTTGGTTCTTAATCCCCTTTGAAAAGGTATTGCATTCGGATTAAGGTCCATATGATCAGATGGCTGATCTGATCCAGGCCTGTCAAAAGTGGCTTTCAATAGTTATAGCCAACAATAACTCCAACTTGGACTCCATCTTCTTTCAAAATGAGACCATTCTTGTTCCTTCATTTTCCTATGGAAATGGTTCTTGCATTGTGGAAGTGTTGAAGCACATGGAAGAGGCGTAACACTCCAGATACCACCACAGATACTTTTGTTGAGCTTTGTTTCAAAGAACTTGGACTAATGGGTGGAGCAAGATTCCATATACGTATTTCCTCATTGTCATGAGGACCAAAATCCGTTGGAGAGCTGAATGCCAAACGTTCATCAGACGAGTAAAAAGGGTGCTAGGACCTCTAAAATCAAGGTGAAGAACATGCGGTCCATAAATATTAACACAAGAAGTTTGAATGAATTCTTTCAAGACGCATGTTCAACAGTGTTAGCCATTATTTAGGAATAAGTGCAGTTATTTCAATATATAGCCTCATACCATTTTTCCAAAAATCGCAGTTCGCGTCCACCCCTTTCAGGGGTTCCTGGTTAAATAAATGAGCAAAGTTGTTCCCCATTAAATTGTTGGTCCAAAACAAGCCAAGAGGTCTTTGGGTATTTCAATACAAACCTTAAAAAGCCATTTGAAGCACCGTGGGCCAAAGTTAGAGCCAAGATCTTTGCATACGCAACTGATGAATCACAACTACGGAGCCTTGATTTACTGTTTTTGAGGAAATTAGTCACGAATAGTCAAGGACCCGGGTCTACTGATGTGTTTCAAGTTAGATTTTTGGCAGAGTTTGCACATCACTACCCGGGTCACCAAAAAAACACCTCTGTATCCTTCCCACAATTTGGAGCAGCCCAATGATGAATGTTTTATGCAACTTTTTTTTGTTGATGCTTTCTGTTTTCATTTTCAAAACTAATTTTATGGCGCTTACTTTCGAGAGGGTCTATAGTGTTCTCAGTTCTATAGAGTTCTATAGAGGTCTCAAATATCAATATCAAACAAATGGGGCCAATTAACCTCTGCTTGGACCAATTTCTCTTGCAACGATGGAAACATTTGCTTTTGACGTTTGGTTCAAATTGTCAGAACGTCTTTTTGTTGTTTTATGCTCTTCCTTGCGTCATCCAATCATAGACGCATAACAAAGAAACGTTCAGTCCCACTTCTTAGTGACCAACTAAGATTCTTTTCTGACATCTTTTTTCTGATCAATGCAAAATCTACTCTGATTAACAAGGTAAGTTGTTCGCATTTTCAGACTTATTGTTATTCCGCCATACTCTTTCAATTTTGTCAGTTTTTTTTTCAATTCATGTGGTCACTTTGCTCAAACGATGATCGGAGAAGGGAAGATTTCTCTAGAGTACTTCTCTTTTGACAGGTTGGGAAAAAAAGCAGGCAGGGTAAGCTGGCAAAACGTTCCAGATGCAATATATAAACTTGACTAAAATGCATCACTATCAGAACAAATTCACAAAGCATTCAAGAAACAACTCAAACAAACAATTAAAAATCCTTACTCAACATCATGAGTCCCAAGAACGAGAACCAAGGCATCAATGGCTACATTGACCAAGCCGCCAACTCCACTAGTAACGTCTACCACTCCACCAAGGACGAACTTCATGACATCAATGAGTCTGCCCGTGAACTGGCCAATGGCAAACCGGAGAGCAAGATTGACACCAATGTAGACAGTGCGGCTGAATCAGCCAAGAGCACTCTTCACTCCACTGAAGATTCCATCCACAATGCCAAGGAGAACATGGGTAACAAGACTGAAGAGATGAAAGACTGGATCAAAGGAGAAGAACCCAAGGAAAAAACGATAGGGGAACAGGCCACGGAGATTGTGAATAGTGCCATGGAATCAATGAATAGTGCTATTGAAGCGGCCAAAACTACCATCTATGGCAAGGAAAAGGATGGCATTGATGAGACAGTGGATAACACTGCCTTTGCCACAAAAGATGGACTTCATTACCTGAAGGACACTGCCGATTCCACAAGTGAGTCCATTCAGAATGCCTTCAAAGAAGAAGAGAAGGATAAGGTGGATGAGGCCATCGAAAAAGCGGCCGAGAAGTCCAAAGACATGATTGACAGCTCAAAAGGGATGGATGACAGATTCAGAGAGGAGATCAAACAACCTACCAAAGGTGAAGAATTTGATGCCTCTATTATGAATTAGTTCCATTTCATGAAATTGAAACTCAATTGTCAGCTCCAGATATTGTGTGCCCTTACATTGTACTATGTAGTAGAAGTAGTAGGACAATAAATATGACTAACTTTGTGTAAGCACCCTGTTCTTATTTTCAACACCAGATTTCCAGTTTTTAAGCGGGGAATAGTGCCCTGCTCACTGAGTGACATCAAAGTAGCTAAAGAAGGTGTGCAACTTTAGAGGATGTGGATTAATAGACAGGTTTCCACTTATCCAAGCAACCAAGGGATTAGTCTCCTTGCAAGCTACGGCCTTCCAAATGTCCGATGTGGTCCGGATTGTTAGGTCACAAGTTCCTGTGAAATCAGGATCTGTGCTCATCATGGCACATCCATACTTCAACTGAAAAGAAGAAACCACATTAATATTCGGTGATAATTCTTCGTCAGTCTTGAGAAAGTGATTAGCGATAAAACCTTAATAAAAATATCCTCATTAGTGTCGGTAAAGCAGAAATGGGCTAAAAATTCCACTTCATCAGATTTCTCAGGGTTGACACGGACAACCAGGAATTTGAAGAAGTCCTCCATCCTTTTGAGTCCGGTAATCTGTGACTTGATTTGAGGAGCTTGTGGTTTGATTTCCATGCCCTCCAGTTCCAAAATCGTGGTCAAATACCAATTTCTGGCATTAGCTGATATCATCAACTCGGCTAATTGTTTGAGACAATCAATTTTCAAAGCCTATCAGTGCATGGATGGTAAGAATGGATTGACTTTAAATTAGTAAGGATTGATTTACTCGTTACCCTAGCTTTGTTCATCCAGATCCAGCCCGATTCCAAAAGCACGTCGCAAATTTCCAAGGCAAATTGTAAATCATTGGCCTTAAAGCCACTCATGGTGGCTTTATCGAATAAGTTGTTTTCGTTTCCAACAATTTTCACAATGTTTTTGGACCTCTTCAACGTTGATAGTTTGTGCACTGATGACGGTTGTCCTCCAAACCAACCCAAATAGTGATGGAAAATTGCCCGAGTGCCCCATTTGATAGTCCCATAGAATTCCTGAAGATAGGGATGAGATCGCAGAGCATTTGGGAAGCATTCGGCAACCTTCTGGGCGGTTTCAATTTCATTACATCCTGAAATTTGATATCGAGAACTATCAACCGAAAAAGACTTTATTGAAGCAACGCCTTTGTTTGGTTAAACTATTGTCCCAATAAAGCGTCTTTAGGTTAAACAAAATCGATTATTTCCAGTGCCCGCAAGTTGCACGATTCGCAGAAGCTACATCAATGGGAATTGGTGTTGCCAGAGAAAAGAAATCCAAGAATTATTTTAAAGCAAATGGCTTCAGCAAGGGAAAATTAGTATCCTTAAACTTTCTTTTAACTTTCAAATGTCGATCTTGAGTGCCATAAGTTTCCAATGCTAAGTATTTATTTCGTAGCATGGCTTGCTGTTCATTATGATTTGCAATATTTACCCACCTTGGTTCATCCATTTCAGAGCTTGATCATGGATGAATTGGATACCATCCCGATATGCTATTATTGTAGAATTGATCTCTGCTTTTCCGCAAAGTGGACGTGTGTGTTGCGGTATTAGAATTTCGGGTTGTAAATTCAGCATTTTGTCTAATGCTGCAATCCATAAAAGCGGGTCTCTGAAAAGTGACATTCACTCACATTTGAAATTGCAGTATTTTCTTTATTTAAAATTTGACATTTCAACTCTTAGAACATACATACCTGGCCATGGTGCCTCGAATAGCGTAGATATTGGGAAACGCTTTATAGATATTGTCTGCTGGAAAAAGGATCTTCTTTTCCGGCCACCATATTATAAGTTGATCTTCAGTCTCTCCCGGAGCATGAATGATTTCCAAATTAACTTTGCCGTAAGAGATCTCTAACTTCTTACTCACTGTCCGAGTAGGATTGAAAAGCTTGAACCCGTTGGATGGTCCAAACCTTAGTTTCCCCCCAATACCCGAGTTTTCATGCATGCCTTCACCTAAGAGGCTTCCGAACTGCTTCATACCCCGGGTGTAGGTAATGAGCGATCGGATATTTGCCACTTGTTCCAAGAACTTCCGGGTAGTTTCATGGGCAATCACATCGGGGTTATTGTCTAAAAAAGTTCCGATACCATAAGCATGATCCGGATGGAAGTGGGTAATGATGATCGCCTTGATGGGCTTTGTGGTAATGGCTTTGAATGCCAACTTGACCTCCTCGGCGGCTTCGTCGCATTCTAATGTGTCAATTAATATGCAACAATCGGTGCCTTCAATGAGAACAGAATTGGCCAAACCAAAACCAATCGCCACGTAAACGTTTTCGGCAAGATGCACGATCTCCTTTTTGAACGTTTTGGTGTGATCTTTAAGATCCGGATGTACTGGAATTTGCCTTGGCGTAAAGGTTAATTTCGGGCTGAATCGGTATTGTTTGGTGCCAATATAATAGATAAAGATCAGCACAAAAATGCCTCCCAAAGCAGTAGAGACTATAAGAAAAGCCTCCCACATGTTTTGCGAGTTTTCTTTTGAGTTATTGAGTGATAACAGAGATAAGAAACGCTTGTGAGACAACTCGTCGCAGAGAGTATATTTTATCTTGAGGTCAACATTTATTTTACAGTTGATTGCCATTTTTGAGACTATTTTCAAACTTGTACTGTTAAAATCACTTCAAGTAAAACTGTAAATAATACTGGAATGTTAGGTGATCAATGAACGATTTTAAAGAAAACCAACATTCCCTTCACCTAGATGGCTTTCACATGATTAGGCATGCCCTCAACACATCCTATTTGGGTGCCCTCTCTTGTTCTCAATATGAACAACTTGCCATTAGAGCAAGCCAAGGAAGCAAAGTTGAGCTTCAATCAAAGAGGAAAATGACAATCATCGCCATCTTGAGGCAGAAGTGGCTGTGGGTGCTTCTGTTTCGTCTTTGGCCTTAATTTGTGATTACTCGGCATGGCTTTTTGATTTTTGAGCACAATAATATCGTAGTTGAGCTCTAAAAGACTTGAAATATGAAGAGAAATCCACTTTAATATAGAAGCTGCCATTTTGGCAACAAGTTTAAGTAGAGGATAGATCTGAAATCAAGAGAATTTTCCCCCGTTTTGGCTCCATCTAGTGGCGATTTTTGTA
This sequence comes from Tigriopus japonicus, assembly GCA_010645155.1. NCBI lineage: Eukaryota > Metazoa > Arthropoda > Copepoda > Harpacticoida > Harpacticidae > Tigriopus > Tigriopus japonicus. The sequence goes on from CM021323.1 coordinate 10,885,712, forward strand.
ACCATCATTTAAAATTCTTCATTGGCAAATGATCATTGATTTAAATGATGGCCGCCACAAGTGGGCTAGTAACCATGGCTCCAGCTACATATGACAAAACTACAGCAACTGGTTAGAAAAATGTTTAATATTGTAGAAAAAGACGTAGTATAGGCTGGGGTAAAAATGGCACTAGAGATTTGCACCTTGGCATCAAGCCTTTAAGTCCTCATTTCTTTTGGTACGTTCTCAAGCTACTTGATTCCAGTAAAGTTTTTTGTTTTTTTTTGTTTTTCCGAGCTCTGCAAGCTATTTGCTCACATGTAATATAATAATAAGAAGAAGAAAGCATGGATAGAGAGAGAAGAGAAAGGAAAGGAAGATTTTTTTTTGAAGCAAACTTGTTAGTTTTGCCTTTACGAGTTATTGGATGGTTTAACGTTATTACTACTACTATTTTTAGTAATATTGTCATCATTTATTTACCACATGGATGACACTTTTTCTTCCTGCATTCTTTGACATACTGATCTATGAATTTAGCTTTTCTGCATTTTTGAAGGCCTTTACTGAAATGTGTAAGTTTTCAATTTTACACTTGTTCCATAAGATTGGAATAGCGAATTGGGGAAATGAGTCCATTAATCTAGATTCCGGCTTTCTTGGTTAAATGTAATTTATTTGCCTCCCCTTTTTGCGATAGTATTTAAAGTTTTCTTCAAGAACCTCTATTGGCCCGATTCCTTCAATCATCTTACGTACAGTGACCATGCATTTCAAACGATATAGGTCCTCAACTGCAAGTATACCGCTAGATTTCAAGATTGGACTTGTGTGACAATTATATTCCCACCATGAGCTTCCCTTAAACCCCATTTTTGCAGTTTGCTAATCTGACCAATCGCCCGCGCATTTCCATGAATAGCAAGTCAATATTCAATGTGAGGCATTAGTAAACTCTTCACGATCTGCATTTTAACATTGATTGGTAAAATGTGTTTAACTTGTCTTATCGTGTTTACTATTTTCCTCAGTTTACCACAAACATATTTAACATGATCATCCCATGTGAATCGCTCGTCTACCATGATGCCCAGAAATTTGACACTTTTTAATTTGAAGTCTCTACCAACTTGTGAAATTAGTTCATTGTTTATTCTTATGACTAGGGACGGGCAGAAAGTGCAAATAATCTTACACTTTTAGTTACCAAAAGTTGCAAAAAAATGATCCCAAAAGTGCAAAACAAAGTACAGAAAAATGTTGAAAGTGCAAATAAATGTCAAAAAAGAGCAAATAAATGTCGAAAAAACAGCAAATAAATGTAAAAAAAGAGCAAATAACTTGCATTTGGACTTAAAACGTCATTTATGGAGTACTCACTGCTCCTAATTGAGCAGAAGTCATTTACAAGTTCTAAAGACATATGAGACTAGTTGGAGGTGAAGAGACAATTCCGCACAAGTAATAGAGTTCTATTAATTAGGTCACTAGCAAAAAGGATATAAAGTCCCTTAAAATATACCAGAAAACAACCTTCTGAATTTTTCATTCCTTTTTCGTCCTTCAAGTTGTTCAAAAATAGACATTGAGAATTGAACAGAAAAA
>CM021323.1:10887393-10922770 GCA_010645155.1 Tigriopus japonicus
AAATGCAGACATTTCCTAGCCTCATCGCTAACCTGACTCAAGATAGCCTCCATCATGTAAATGGAAGGAAAAACTAACAACTTCAATATTTGGCTCATGGCCTAATTACCACAACTCAATTTCAAATGTGGCATTCATTGTCTCATCACATCAAAACTGTTCTCAAATACTTTTGGAAAAAGTCATATCTCCAAGTCAATTAAACAATGTGTACTGCTACATTGATGTATCCTTAGCTTGTAGTTTAAGTTTATAACGGCCTTTTTTAGAAATAGCGATCTTTGTAGGCAGCAAACCTAATTCCGCAATCTATACGTATTGTTTCTAGATCCTTCCATTACCATAACATGAGTTTCTTTAGGTTTGCTATTTGTTGGTTGCATGCAATGAGATTCTTTTGTCTAATCTTTAGTTTAGTAAACAGGATGTTAGTTATAGTTAAAGCCAAGATGTTGAATAAAGTGTGAGGTTTGCGTCTGAAATGCACATATTTCTTCAAGGTGCTAAGAATGGTTGATTGCAAATGCAAGCTTTTTCGACTAGTTCAAAATTTGATCTTGAAACTAGAAATCTTTTCAAAAGGCACTACATTTTCTTAACAATTTGTCAATTTTGTCCAAAAACGTAAATAAAAAGTGCAAATAAAGGTGTAAAGTGCAAAAGTGCAGAAAAATGGGTTTATGTTACCAAAAATATTTTTACACTATTTGCCCGTCCCTACTTATGACCATTGCATTTTTATTTGGAGGGTCACCCCTGTTATTTCTTAATTTAGTCACCGTAAAATGTGTTTTTGGGGGATGAACACAAAGTTTGTTATCTTTAAACCATTGTTACCAACGCTAATTCAATGTTGACTTCTGTTTCAAGTTGCTTTAAATTGTTATCATGATGCTGCAACGTAGTGTCATCAGCAAATAAACTAAACATGAGTTTAGAAACCCCTGGTAAATCATTTACATATGTAAATAAGAAACAATATTGGTCCCAAAATAGAGCCTTGCGGCATGCCACATACTATATTTTCCATATTGGATACAAAATCCCCCACGCAGGTGGCTTGTTTCCTGTCAGTAAGAAAGCTGGAAAACCATTTCACAGCCATTTGGTTTAAACCATAACCCTCCAATGTTTTCAACAATATACGGTGACTAACAGTGTCAAATGCTTTCCTTAAATCTAAGAATAGTGAAATGTGGTATTTACTGTCTTTATTGTTATAGATGTTATTCAAAAAATTAAGAATGCAATTACTCGTCTCATGCTGCTTACGAAACCCAAATTGATATTTTGTTAGAAAATGACCTTCAAAATAATGATAAGGCTGTAAATAAACTACTTTTTCGTAGATTTTAGATAACACTGGTAGAAGAGAGATAGGCCTATAATTGTTGTTGTCGGCTGTGGATCCATATTTATACAATGCAACAACTTTCGCCGTTTTTAGTCCAGTTGGTACTTTTCCTTCTTTGATTGAATTATTGATAATCATTTCCAAAGGCAGGTTTACCACATTTTTTATTTTTTTTCAGAAGCCAATTCGATATTTCATCAAAAGAGGAATTTCTCTTATTTTCCAGCTCATCTATCAATTGAGAGATATGCTTTGAAGTTACCAATTTTAAAGTAAATGTTTGACCATGATTTGTTGTTAGATATTTTACAAAATTTACCACTTCCTTAAATAACTACCCGTGTTGGCGCAGAGGTTAATCTGTATTGTTTGGTGCTAATGAAATAGATGAAGAGCAGCACATGTTATAAGAGTATTCTTTTGAGTTATTGAGTGATGACTAGGGACGGGCAAAAAGTGTAAAAAGATTTGTGGTAGCATAAACACATTTATTTACCTTTTTGCACTTTTCGCCTTTATTTGCCCGATTTTTTTTACATAATTCGGCCTAAAATGAACAAATTGTTGAGACTTAGCTATGTCTTCTTTGAAAATGTTTACTTTTGGGAGATTTTTTTCAAATTTGAAAACTAAATCTGATTTTACGGCTCCCAGCGTAGGCTAGCATAGTATTGATATGATGTTTTGTTTGCCTAAATTCTTCTCATAATTGACTCAGCAATCCGAAAAAACAGATCGAAAGTTAACAAAACCCCTTCCCTGCTCAATCAATGCCGAATATTACTTTAGCCTCTGACATCGTCCGTTCTCAGACAAGGCTTAGCACTTTGCATTCAATTAAAAAGGTGTGACTCATGTTTTCTCTTCCTCCTTCTCTTCCTCTTTCCAACTATTAACATAATTTATTATCTTTCTCTTTCGTATCAAGTTTCTGGTGAAAACAAGCAAAAGCTTATCCAGGACCTGAGAAATATCCGTTCATTAAACTGATGTGAAAAAATTGAGATCTCATGTTATTCACCAATGCCTTCAAATGAACAAATATTTCTGAAATACAATACAATACAATACTACCTCAATATCTAAATTTTGCTCTTCAAGATTGAAAAATAACAAGCACATGACGAAAGTATCTGAGTCTTTTTGTTTCAGAAATTTCAGTTTTTTGCGATTTTTTCAAATTTTATATGCTTTTTTCTGCATTTTATTTTACGATTTTGGACTGATTTTTGTGCAACTTTTGGTAACCAAAAGCTTCTTTTGATTTGCACTTTTTGCCCATCCCTAGTGATGACAGAGATAAGGCACACTTGTGAGACAACTCGTCGTAGAGAGTATATTTAATCTTGAGGTCAACATTTATTTTACAGTTGATTGCCATTTTTGAGACGATATTAAAACGTCTTCAATCAGGCAGGGCGAACTTTTCAAACTTGTACTGTTAAAATTACTTCAAGTAAAACTGTAAATAATACTGGAATGTTAGGTGATCAATTGGCGAATGATCATTGATTTAAATGATGGCCGCCACAAGTGGACTAGTAACCATGGCTCCAGCTACATATGGCAAAACTACAGCAGAAACTTGTTGAATATTGGCCTTGGGTTTTCGTTGAGCTCGGTCTTTGGCAGTAAAGAGGTCTGTCACTCTTCTAATATTTTTGGCCATGTTCTTGGCGACAGGCCCTTGTTTCGTGTTCTTGGGTGGCCAGTTCAGGGTCAGACCCCCTGGTAGGTGTGCCCTGAGTTGACCATTAGGTCTACGTTGAGGCAGGTGTTGTTTCAAAATAGATTTGAGCCTCTGGTTTTGGTTGATTCGTTGTCTCCTGGGAACTGGTCCACTGGGTTTTGGTGGCCTTTGTATCTGAGCTTGTTGTTGCTGTTGTTGCGATTGAAGGTGTTGGGCCAATCTTTGTTGCTTTTCATGGTTTAGACGGTGGTTTCTAGGATGATTGGGAGTCTGATGGCTCTTGGGATTTGACGAGGCTCTTGTGGGTGGTTTATTGGGGCTGAAGTTTCGTCTGTATGGTTTTGTTAATTCACCGGTGTTGCGCTTTACATCTGGTTGAGCCCGCGGAAGAGAATCGGCTAGAACATCTATGACATCTTCACTTGAGGTCTTTTCTGGATATGAGTGAATCGTTTCCTTCGATGTGGACGAGGACTGCTTGAATGATTTATAATAGATAGGGCCTTTGGTAGGTTTAGTTGTGCTGAATGGAGGTTGGGAGTGGCCTTCTTCATTGGACAAGGTAGAAGTGATAGGCTCTCTGAAGCTGATTTCTGTGTAGTCATAAGTGGTAGGCGGCAATGGGGTGCTCGTCACGGTCTCTTGAAAAATCGTGTCCAAGACTTTGGTTGATCCACCCATAGGTTTGAATCCCTCTTCAGGAGTGGGTGCAACAAATTTGGTGTTGGGATAATCCAATGTTGGTTGAGGAGTGGTGATTTCAGGTGGAGTTGTTGGGTTCGAAAAAGCAGTTGATGCGTCAAACGGGGCATCAATTGTTTCAAATGATTCACTCTTTGTCGGTTCTTTGAAAGAGCTCTTCTGCGCTTGCTTAAAGGAAGTTTGGCGCTTTTTTTCTTGACTCGGATCGAACTTTTTCTTACTGGATCCCTCTTTTTTCCACTTGAACTTGTCACCTGTTTCTTCTGAAACAACCTGTTGGGAATCAAAGTCATAGTCTTTTCGGGGTTCGTACATTTGTTCCCTTTTCATAGGCCAAGGCTGAGTAGTTGCCTCAATACTTTCTTCTTCTTCTCGAGATCTCTCGTAATCGGAAGACCCAAAGTTAAATCCGTCGAAATGGTGTTGAAAAGATTCTTTGGATTCCTGACGTTCGACGTTATGTTTATACCCTGCCTTAGAAGCTCGCTGCTCAAAAGAAGGTTGCTCATCTTTCAACCGAAGCTGGACTTTTCTCTCCTTTGGGGTGTACTCAACCGTGCTGGGCATTCTTTCGGTTACGGATTCAGCTCTGGAATCCAACACTGTCGTAGATGACAGAGTCTCTGGAAACCCGGGATATCCAGCAAACCTGTCAAAAGAGTACTCCACTGGGTTAACAGTACCATATCTATCTAAGTTGGCCTCTCTTGGTTCGTCCAAGTAATCATCCACTTCTTCTCCACTCCGATCCTTGAAATTATCTTGGTAAACAGGTCCTGATTTCTCGGCAAAGCCAAATTTATCGAACTTTTGGCCATCAAAAATCTTGCTCCTGAGGTCTACAAGTTTGGTTTCGTAGCTGTTGGGAACGGCATCATAAGATTCGTTCGGTTCATAACCGGAATCTTGGGGATGATCGGGTTCTCTGTAACTGGGAAAGGTTTTGGTTGCTTCTCGGGCATAGCTCGAGAAGGAATTTTCCGACGAAACATGTTGGTTAAGGTGAAACGAATTCGGGTCTTTGGACTTTTGTGATCCTTGAAATGAATTTTCTCGCTCTTGCGAATAAAACGATTCCTGAGGAGCCAAGTATGATTCGGGGTCTTCCTGTTCCTCTTCAGTGAATTGTCCTCCGAAGTAGGCGTTTGGAAATCCGCCTTGTCCAAACGAAGATGTTCCTTGATAATCCTCTTTGGGTGTCAGTTGTTGCGAAGTTTTTTGAGGGTTTGAAAAACTGGGTGGAGACAGGCCGATGGAACTACCACCAAATGGGTTAGGTGAGTCAAAGCTAGAAGCAAATCCTCTCTCACTAGCGGAACTCGTTGCCTCTCTGGTTGGGTTAAATCTCTTTGGTCGATCGAATTCTTGATATGAACCAGGATTTTCGGCTGAATCAAATTCTGGAGCAAAAGAGTCAAAACCGGGTCCAAAGTCGGGGGGAGATCCACCAAAGTTGCCATGGCTGCCTTCTGTCTGCTTGCTCGGCGAATCATGTTCACTGGCATAACCATAATAGGGCTCGTATGGAGATGGTTGTTCCTCTATTTCTTCCTCCTCTTCTTGATCATAATTATATTGGAAGTGATTGGATGGGTTGTTAGGGGCTCTGTAATCTTGATTATAGGATGGAACATTGTGTCTAGGCCCGAAGTTAAAGGTGTCGATTGTCGTTTGCTCGGAACTATAATCGTTCGACTTTGGAGGTTCATTGCGCGGTGGCTGATAAGAATTGATTGGTTGATCTTTGAAGCGTTCTTCGAAGTTTTCTTGGAAGTCATATTTCTCATACGATGGCTCAAACGAATCGAGACCGCCTGAAAGATCTTCGTTTGGCCCTCGGAATTTTGAAAATCCAAACTTGGGCCCGAAACCTTGGGCGTTTCCAAATGTATCTGGCGTTTGTCGACCTTGTTGCGAATCGTCAGTACCTGAGGCAGTTTGGGCTTGTTTCTTTTGGTATTTTTTCACAATGTCAATCTCATCTTGAAGCGTGAACCGCTTTTTGGGTTCTCTGAAGAAACCTGGGGGAGATCGGTCTCCTGTTTCTTCCTCTTTGCTCTCCTTCTTATCCAGTCGCTCGCCAAACTTGCCTCCTCCAAAAGCACCAAAGTTAGAATTTCCAAGGAGATCTAAGAACGAATTGCTCGATCCAAAAGGTGCAGAGAAGCCGTTGAATGCGGCGTTGAGATTTTCAGAGTCCTGAACCTCTCGAGGGAGAACGAATTCGCCCGGATTTTTCAACTGCTCTGGTTCTTCGAACGATTCATTATCCCGAAATTCATCGGGCACGGTAAACTCGTGTCCCGAGATGGGTCCCCCACTTTCTGGGAGAGGTTCGGGCAAATTGAAATCTGAGGGTAACACAAATCCTTCCTCAGCCGCAGTCAGGGCCGCAGGTTCGGTAGCTGGTCCGTCAAAGGATCGAAATTCACCAGGAATTTGGAAGGCCTGACGCTCCTCTAGTGACGATTCAGGGCCTTCGTTACCTTTGTCTTCAAATGCTTCGTATAAATCCTCTCCTGGCGAAGACGAATAACCACCATGCATGTCTGAAAAAAGAGAAAACTGTCACCGCAGATCCAAATTATGTTCAAGATTTTCATTTGGTGGTGGAGAGAGGGTATCTATCCTTTTCGAATGATAAATTTCATCCTGAGAATAGTCGAGTTGATAGAAAGAGGGATGTACAAGGTCGACATTGACTGATGCCACCACAATTTAATCCATCTTTGATTCTTAGGATGCGGTTCCATATGCCATTATCTCGCCAGTTTCGTTCAGGAAAGTAATTTTGTGACCTTCTAATTATAGTTTTGAAATGAATTAGCGTGAAACATGTACTAACAACCAGATGACACTTCATGTGTTAGAAGCGCACGATGCGTGAATTGCTGAAATTGTAATTGCTAAATTTTGACCCGAATATGGTTGCGATTCGCCATTTCTCTGACGCCCCAATTTATGCCTTTTACGAAAAAAATGTGCCATTGAGTTACAAACAGGGGGTATGGAAAGGATATTTCAAGAGTTTGTCTGTATGAATTAAATAGTTACTAATGGAAAACAACCCCTTTATTTTTCACCAGTGGGAACATTGCGCGGCTAATGTTAGTGAAGTCCAGTAAAAAATGGGTGCGCGTTCCAATATGTCTTCCCACCTAAGAAAGTGAATATTTTTTCGTTCCATTTCTGATTTGCTCAGCTAAAGAATTGAGCAAGATCAAGTCCATGTGAAGTCGGCTTGAAAAACTCCCACCCTATTGGATTTTGTGTGAAATAACGGTTCTTCTTCCGACAAAATCAGACACTGGACACTGGCATTGTTGTTGCCGAGGGAAAAACAGCTAAAACGTACAAAGGAAAATGGGACTGATTCTCTCGCAAAAAGGAACCAAGGGCAAGGGATAAGTAAACAAGGATTGGAATGATTTCACGATTAGAATTCATAACCTGGTGCCCTTTTTATGCAAGTGCTTTAATAATAATTTTCCTTAAATTGTAACCATTAGTTGAAATACTCCGAATGTGTAAGTGTGTCGTTGTTTTGGCATCGAGCTTACAAGTTTTCTAGGTTTCTCAGACTCGTTTGACCGAATCAGTCCATTAACCTCTCTGTTAACAAATTTCAATGGAAATTTGCTTATGACCCATTTGATACTAACCTAGCGATTCCTTGCTTATTGGCAAAGATCGGGATTCGTGACTGGATTGCGCAGGATTGGTTTTCTCAATATCAGGGAAGAACTTGGAAAAATCAAAATCCTGAATCCGACCATTTTGATGAAAGTCTTGCCCCGAGTTGAGACGCTTTGAGAACTCTTCAGCCGCTCCAGTGATTCCAAGGCTCAAGTCCACACATCCAAGGCCAAAAAGGATGAAAGTCAACAATCGTGGCTAGAAATGGAAACCAATGACCTTTACAACTTATCCATAATTAAAAACCACACACGGGAGGCAATGTTCTCGAATGACGAATTCAAGGAATATGAAGAATGGACGGAGTGATTAACCTGTCCTTGAAAGTGCCGCATCACATTGTCTCTTAAACTGTTCATGTTTCCTAATGAAGATGACAGCTGATTGTGTGAGGCTCTGTGGAAACTTTCATTTCCACATCCAAATGTTTCCTCCTCGGATTCAAATGCCATCAGCATCTTGTGAATTTAACCTGTCCCTTCCGCTACACTCGAAACATGTAGACTACATCATAAAACACTCTCGGCCTTCTTGGCATTGGATTTGACGCATTGTAACGGAAACCAGCCACCAATCCCAACCATATGGTCAAGAAGTGAGTGGTCTAAGCGCATCTGTGAGGATGGACAGTTTGGACACAAATGCTTCCAAGGCACGAAAGGGCAAGGACTCGGATGAATTTCTCAAGTTTGTGACGAGTTACACATTATTTGACGACCAGACTTCCATTCCAGAAAGAACTCCCTTCAGTTTTGCAAGGGCCGATTTTTATAAAGATATCAAAAGGTTTGCCATAGTTCTGGTGATTAATTGATGCAATCGTTGAGGCTGGTTAACGTTGGTTGGTCTCTCAACGAAATTGATGCGTGTAGAGATGTTGTCTACCAGAGGTCAATTCCAACGAGGTTTGATCGATGAATTTATCCAAGCTTGAAGACTTGCCTCATGTGCGTAAAAGAGATGAACACATGGATTATTGCCCATTGCTAGGATGGCATTGCTTCATACTGGCTTCACGACCAACGCTTTTTGCAATACCAAGGTGCTTGGTAGAAGGGGTGAGCTACCGACATATGTATGATATGCGTGCGAATTATTTTAATCCTCACTGGACCGTTCTTCAGTATCGGTTCTAATTATTTTTTTTGCGGATTTTTTACTACCGCTACAAGGAATGCAATTCCCTGAAAATTGAAGGAATTCTCCCGACAGCTTCAATCCGACCCTCAACAGGATTCGAACCTACGCCGTCTGGGGAAGCACTTACACTCGGCTCTTATAAGAACGCGCTAGTACGCGTGAAAAGAATTTCTCCCAACAGCTTCAATCCAACCCCCAATAGGATTTGAACCTACGCCGTCTGGGGAAGCACTTACACTTGACACTTTTAAAAACGCGCTAGTACGCGTGGCCACTCTGGCTTCCTAATGGGTTGATAGAATATTTCTGATCATCAAATTAGGAAGTAGATTACTCCACAAATTATTTTAGTAACAAGCAGCCCTTTTTGGGTACAAAGAAAATTGTCGATTGCCTGCAGTCCGACAAGAGCAGAAAAAGTTATTACGTCGAATCCATGATTTTTTCTGAATTTTGAATCACGACACACAAAAGTTTCAAAAATATTTTTCTTTTCATTTGAAAAAGTAATGGAGCAGAATAACTTTCCACCGGTTTTGGTTTAGTTCAATGAAACGGAAGGAGACTAGCGCACAAACGAATGCGGTTTAAAATATACAGTATTTTGCTCGAAAAATATTATCTTCATGAAAGTGGTAAAATACATGACAAATAATGTAGAAACGGGGGCCATCGACAAATTTAAATCAATTTCATGAAACCTTTTCAGCTACCTTGTCCTTCTAATGTATCTAAAGGTGGACTTCACTCATTTTATTGTTAACTAACATAAAAAACAGCATTATTTAGCACAACAAAGGCATGGATGACTTTTACCTTTGTAAAAAAAGATGCCACATGGCGAAAAATGTGGTGGGTACTTCCGAAAAGGTCATAAAAGCAACTTAAAACATAGGTTTTATCGTATTTTATGTGAGTGCTGTTTTTGTATTTGTTTGTAATTTCAAGATTCGGATCATTCAAACAAAAAAAAGTCAACCAAGACCAACAATTTATTGAAGTTTGGGGAGGTGGGCCCATCTACAGTGTTAGTAAGTAACGGCAAGACAGCTGAAATTATGGTTTTGGGCAAGTCAAAGAACCATAACTGAAATTTAAAACAGACAAACACTATCAACTCCGTTCAAAAGCTATTTAGGCCCATCACTATTGTCATCCTTCTGATCCAGATAATTTACTTACCAAGCAAAAGTGGTATCAAAAGTGTTGTGAAGGGATTTTTGTTCATTCACCGGAAATTTGTGTTGTGTTTAGGTTTACCTTTAACTATTTTAAGAGGCTTTGCTACCATTTACTAGCATGCTAAAATCTCAGGTTGTAATCAAGTTTACAATAGTACCGTCCGTTTTCGCCAATTCATTTGTTGCACTTCTATTCCTAACTGATGTTCAAAGCAAAACTAGTCCTGTTTTTTTTGACTTATTCCGCATCCTCTTTATATTGGCTGTCTATTTTAGCCAAATCTATTGAATGTAAATCAGCAATGAAATGTTAACATGAAAATGCATTTGTTTTTGGTATGGAAGCCTGCAAAGAAATTTGCATAAAAGTAAGCTCACACTTAGTTTTCAAACTTGTGAAGGTTTTGTTCATTTGGCTTTGAACTGATAAAATTGTATAAAGAATTCAAAATATAATGTACAATTCTGAACCTGTGACAATACATGTCGAGCACTTAAAAACAAAAACCTTTTTAACCGGCGATGTAATAACTTGATTTTTTCTAGCTTAGTTCTCGGGTTTTTAACCGATACAAGGGAATGTTTTCCCTGTAAGTCATTCTGCGTCAACACGATAAAATATTTGGTCAGTCAATTTGTTAGAATTTGCCGCTCTAGGGCAACCTTGAATGTAAGGTTGGTCGGGAATAGTTAACAAGAAATGATCTAAATCTCGCTTAAAACTTAAGAACGGGTCATTTGAGCTGTAAAATCGCCTGATAGAATTTTATGATTTGCGTAGCTTAAACCAACAAATTCAACCTAGGCTTAATATAGGTTAACTTGTCTAGTACAATCCATGCTCAATCTAGTTTGAAATCGTAATGTAATTGGAAATTTGACATTTAAGATTTGAGGGAAAGTAACAAGGCTTGGCAAATTTCTACAGACTTGAGCGAAAGGTTTACGAGCGTCCATTACGACATGAGCAGCCAATCTCTAATGATTGCATTTTTTACTCATTTGCCTGAAGAAATCTTTTCAGGTGATTAAGAGTAATTGAATTATAAAATCCTATCGTTGGCTGCATCTTAATTACCCTGTCTTTGTCTCAAGATTTCACGACTACACTTTCACCTAACCGAGATCATTTTGATTTAATCCAGATAATCTTTTCCTTATGGTTTTTGAAAACCATTGGTTGGTCAAACACGCTATTCTGTCATGAATATCCGTCCATCAAAAGTCAGCTCTTAATCATTTTGCTACATAATTTGGTAGCAATTTCTTGAATCAAGTTTCGAACTCAAAATGCATTTTCTCATTAGAATTGAGATCTTGTTCCATGTGGAAATGACTTTTCACTTTTTAGTCTCAATTTTATTGTCAGGCAAAATTATTCCTCTGACGCAATTTAGTGAGCAGGGGGAAAAAAGGAATTCCCGCTCAAACGGTCACGGCTATCTCTGATTTCTGTCTTGAAATCGTGATGATTGTTGAGCAAGCTAATCAAGATTGGCTACATTTAAATCCAAAAAGTGTGTTACAATAGGCCTGATCACTTTATCACGAGACATCAGATTTAAAATGCACTTCGTGATTAGCTCAAAGCAATACATAGCCTCCATACATTACAAGAGTTGCCCTCAAGTGTTCAGAAAATTGCGAGTTTCTAATCTAAATCAATCTTGAGCCAAAGTTGAAATTCAGCTCATGCTATCGTCTTACCGAAAATCTTTCCAACGGAATAAGCAATTTCCAAAATCATTCGTTTAAGGGTTTTGCTAATCTGCTGATTCTTTGTTGCCATATTCATACAAATCCCCAAATTGTACATAAAGAATGCAGTGAAAGGCTCCATTGCAAGTTAAAAATCACATGACCCCAAAATTTAGAGCAATCCGGCATAAAAGAATAAGCACTTGCTCTGAACAGATCTTTTGCAAACCCTTTAGCTAAGACAATTTTGATACCAGACTTTCTCAGGTGTTTGTCAATTGTCCAACAAGAAGTAGGGCTCCTTTGTTTCCACTCTCATGAACAGTTCACCTCAGGGCTTACCTCCATGTTTAATGAGCAATTGATCCTCCTCCGGACAAAACTAGGAGACAATTGGCTCGATTTCGTTCCACAGATGTTCAAGATGGGATCGTCTCAATAGAAAAGTTCGGTTCAGACTCGCTCGTTTAAGTCACCACATCTTCACCCTTGGAATCGAATCCGAACTAATACTATACTCCAAACTCGACGGTTCTATTCGGAACAAGTCATGCTTGTGATTATGATGATCTATGGAGCTGCAGTCCCTCACTCACGACAGTCGATTGGCGATTGACGCTTCTGAAGGGAAAACTGATCTCCTACTCGTTTCATCGCCGCGACCATCCAATGGTCAGGAATCCTCGTCAGCAGACCAATTGTCACGTGTGGACTGGAAAAACTCCACAGGCCTGACCACGATATCGGATGAGAAGTGGGGTGCGATGTACGTACGCATGACGCTGACGCCGAATTCTCCGGCAGATTTGTGGGAGTGCACTCGTTTGGTCAGGCAGAAAATCTGGTCACATTGACGAGATGTCAGCTTTCGGAACGATCACCAGAGGAGGTATTCATAGCAATGTCGGCAATCAGCTGTTTCAGGGGAAGTTAAGCTATTGACCAAGAGGGTTTCTTGTATTTGTTTCAAGAGGTTCCAACCCGATTTTGGCTTCCTTGGGGCGGACAGATTGAGTTCATTCAAGATTAGACGGTTGCATGCTCATTTTGGTGGGAGAGGAGACCCGTTATTCCGATTCAACCTGATCCACTTTCTTTGTCTCAACGGAAGAAGATGGTGGCTCCACATAACTTTCAAGTCTTGAATGGAAGACTACAGAAGAATGGATCTGCAATTTCTTTGCGTATTCGGATTGATGGCTAATTATTTGACGAGAACAAAAACGGATCGGCGTCAATGTTTGAGATTTGGTTCGATAGGCCTTCTGGACAAGGTGGATTGGAAATCAATTAACAGTTTGGCATTGGCGTTTTTCTTCATTTTCTTCGTGAAGACTCTTTTCAGGGGTGACGCAATTATTGTTCAGTTATGAGATGTTTAGATTCAAGGCTAACGACATCTGACTTGGCATCTTGAAAACGAATTTTCTCACTGAAAGTGTTGAGTTCAGAAAATGAGATGGCTCAGAAATGCCAATGAAATGAAATTATTCGCTCAAAAGAACCACGCTCGTGAATATGGGCTAAATGGCGAGGATGATGATGATGATGATGTTCATGAACATGACGTTGATGATGACCAGCAAGGTTATTGGGAATTATGGCTCAAAATGTGTCCCATTGTTGAGACATTTTGTCGCTAAATCCTTCTTCTTCTTTAGGTTTTCATTCCACTAACCCAAAGGTGCTCGAAGTTCCAAGGCTTTTTTCCGACAACCATACAATGAGGTCGGTCTTGAAAAGAACTGACGCGCAATTTCCCCATTCTCCCTGAAAAGTCACGCTTTGGTCACCCTCTAATCTTTGTTCAACCGGTTGATTTGGGTATGGTTCTTCACCTACCTCACACTCAATGACTTCAAAAGGCTACATATTTTCTTTGAGGGTGACGTAACTCTGAGAAACTTGTCAAATCACGAAAGAAGTGACAAAACAAGGGAGATCATAGATGTCTTTTATCTAATGCTCTCTTTTCAACCTGATCCCCCAACAAGTTCAAGTTCAAGCAAACATCTGGTTTTTATCGAATAGCAAGACAAAACTAAAAGCTCCCATACTTCTATAAGTGCAATTTTCAAAACCAAAGTTGGCAGAAAATCTCTGCCTCAAAACATGATAACTACGCACTAATTGAACATTTTTGCACTAGAAAGTATTCCAATTATGGTTTGTGTCGGGAGGCTAAAATTTATTCATAAACGATGATAATTAAATAGAATGCACTTCCTCGTGTGAAGTGTACATATATACATATATGGCCACGTCTTTTTGTTCGTCAATGTTGGATGTTTCGTCCAACATTTGAAATTACAGCCATTGTTTGAAATTGGTTTTCATAAATCAACGCTAAGTTGTGTTTCTAGAGGTGCATATGAAGCTGTGTGATTAATGGGAGCCCAGGGCAACAATGGCATCTCAAATCCTTTTTCATTCCATAACCAAATCCCTGGGAGCCTGATAAACTTCTAGTTTTGAACTACTGTACTGAAGTCAGCCCATTCGTTGCTCCCTTTTCTGATGGGCGCAATTTTTAATCATTTGAGAAAGTGGAACATTTGGCTCCAAAGAATAATTATGTGCAATATGCAACTGTCAACGAAACTTTGGAGAAATGCCGAAGAGCTTAAGATGTAATAACCAATGTAATGTCCTTGAATATTATCATTTGCCGCACCGTATGGTCCTAGCACATTGGTTTTAAACCACCGGATTTCATCCCAAGATGCTAAACAAGGCCTGTCTCCTTCCTTCTGAAGAATTTGATGATTACATCCCCATTGCGAAAGGAGATGGAAACTAAAACTACACGAGACTTGGGAAATTCGGCTCGATTCGTCTTGTAAAGTACAATAAACCTGGCTTTTTTGACCCTGTCATCCTATTTTTACTTTGACCACATCGAAACTGAATGATTTGCTCGTCCTTGAAGGTGACATAATCGGACGTAATTCATCGATCAAACCCCCATCATGATCTAGTGAAAGAAAGACAACCAACACACCCTTCCCTTCTCATTGCCAACATGAATCGGTTTTCGTTCATAAACCATCTGGTGGCGACAAACCATGATGGCCTTCTCATCGTCTCGAAATATATCTTTGTTGAGCGACCTTGTGATCAGAAACACTTTTAGATGTTATTAATCAATTGCTCCATGGCACGTTTTCACTTCCTCGCCATAAACTATGAAGAATTGCAACCAACGTCTGCTGTTTGCATCTCTCTTGTTTTGGCTCCTTGGATTTTGAGACTGACCATGCACTTTCCCAAGACACATTTGATCGAATTAGCTCTTTCTTTTCCTTCTTGAGCCCACTTTCGCCTGTTCTCAACTTTCAAGTCCTTCCACAGGGTTTCTGGAATGTTTCCTTGTGAAACTGTATTTTTAAGCATGTCAAGAGTGTTTTTACAGACCAAACCTGATTTGCTAGTGATTGGAATTGGACCGAAAAGTCTCTTAACCGAAACGAAAAATTTCGGCCAAAGAGGACTAAACCGAAACTACTTGATTTCAAAATTGATCTTAAAATGTGTATTTATCAAGTTTTTGGACCCAAAAACTTGCGATATTTCTCTCAAATTGGATGCTCAAAAATGCCTGTCTACTTTTCGGTTTGGGCAGACATAGCCGAAATCAAAATTTCGGCCGGAAGCTCTTCGTTCGTCACTTCTAGAGATGGAACATCAAAACTGTCTAGATATACCTTTTGTCAATTTATACTGACAACGCCTTTTCTTACTTTTTGCGACTTTTTCTTTTTAGAAGGGAATGGTAAAATACAGGAATGATAGTTTTGGTCCTGGTCTCTCCTCAAAGCATGATTTTTTCACTGAAATATGGGCCAAAAGTTATTTGTCATCATCGCCATAGTTAACCAACGAATTGACTCTGTCATATCGGCAAAAAAGTTTAAAACAGGGTTAATTTTGAATGCACTTCTAAAATTTGGTATTAGCCCAAACATTTTTCGAGTTTCGATTTTGGGGTGGAATTTATTTAAGCAATCTTGCGTTCCAAATTTTGCAATAAGACATTCAAGTCAAAAGCTTCCACGAACGTTCTTTCGAGACTCTAAAACGTTTTAGGCGACACCCTGCCTGGTTGACTGAAACGCATCCAATTATAGTGGACAATCATTCCAATTGTTCCAAGCCCGTGCGATTCACTTCTGGAGACAGAATGAGATCCGAAGACAGATATTTAGGTGCAGATATTCCGTCTTCGACCAGGAAATTGCAATTTTCAGATTGAGCTTTCAGTCTTTTCGTGAGGTATGAAGTGTCAAATTGCCGTGACTGAGAGGAAAATTTTCAAAGCATTTCATCACCCCCTCAAAGCCACAGAGACAATGCGGACTAGTGAGACGAGCACGGACGCACACACGACTGCCACCATACAATACTTAGAAATCTCCCGCCAATTAGACATCGCCGAGATTGGACCTCGCTTGTGGAAAATGTCAACCACAAGTTTGGTGATGGCTGGACAAGTCAGGAGCTATCCAATCGAAATTCTTCAGACCAAAGTTTTCTTTCCACATCATCAGAATTTGAAACTCTTTCCTGATTTTAATGTAAGAGTTTGTACGGTTGTGCTAAGGAGAGCAAAGACAAGTTCTTCCGCAGAAATTAGGGATGGGCCGAAAGGGCTCTTGGCCGAATCCGAAATCAGGATACCAAAAAATACTTTAAATGCATAGCTCACTCAAAAAATGGTTTTACTCATTTACAGAGGGAAGATGGTTTAGCGCACTTAGCTAACACGCGACCGAGCTATGCTCGGGTTCATGGGTTTGATCCCAGGTCTTCCACCCCCCCAACCTCTGTATAGTGGATATTTCGCCTCGAATGGCGCCTCCCAACTCCAGAATGGACCCCATGACTATGATGTATATCAATCATATATATAATGTACATATCCAATGAGATTATTGATATTGTCTCGCAATAAACATTATTATGAAATTTATTCGAAGTTAGGTGATCGCAGTTTTTTTAAAATCGGAAGTATGAAGTTCCAGCGGAAAAAAACTTTGTCACACTCCCGTCTTTACAAGGCAAAAGCTACAAAGTATTGTGCTTTCGATTTCGTTTATGCCTACTGAAAACACTCACCAAAAGCACTTTCGGATTTTTACGAGTAGACAATCTTGCTGCCAAATTTAATTTTTTTCCTGCACTTTAATAAGTAAACCGACGGCTGAGACCTTGGAATACATATCTTTATTCGAACATTTTCACTAGTTTTGAATAAAGAATGGCACATGTTTGATATTCAGATTTATGGGAGAAAATAAAGCTTGAACGTTAAGAGGTATAGTTATAATGAGACCTTTCATAACCTTTAATGCCTCAATTCATTTTGTGAGTATTATTTTTGACGTAATGATTCCGATGTGTGGCACAAAATCGAGGTTGCGTGTTTTCATCTTAAAGGAATTTTTTTCATGAAAAATGATTTCTAAGCCATTCTTTATGATGGCTATTTTTGATGTCATTTTAGTCATATTGCACATGAAACAGAGTTCAGTCCTCGGTGGATTCTCTGTTCTGACTTAGGGGCAGGATCTTTTGGCACTTTTCAGCTTCGGTTGCGGCCATTCCCGCAGCATTATACATAATTGACGATGAGATGACCAGAGTGGTGCCAATGAGGAATTTAGGTCCCACGGACATATTGTCCTCGGTCAGAATGGAAAACACGGTGCATATCACGATAGAAACCGACGTGGCGAAACCTTTGAGAATATTATCCGTGTACTTGACCACTACAGCCACCAACAAGCCTCCCAAAGCCTACAAAGAAGCACCATGATTAATAATTACCTCTAAAAGTGTGAGATATTAGAATTTTATTTAACCTGAAAAAGTATCACAACCCAGGTCAAGGGACTGTACCCCTGGAAGAATCCGAACTCTTGGATTTCGGATCGAGTGTCTCGAGACGCAAACACAGCCAAATAAGTGAGAGGAAGAGACAGGAATGCTAATGGTGAGAAATAAATATACATAAGTTGAATAGAACCAAATGGGATATTGAAGATGTTTTTTTTTGTTCTCACTGAGCTGCAAGTTCCGTATGATAACGGATTGTTGAGCTCCAGTCTTGACTAGTTTTTCGTAGTAGACGCCTGATATTCCGGAGGAGAAACACGCGATGCCAATGAAGGTCAACCCGTACACGGTCCTTGAATGTCTGTTGGTGCCGGAAGAATCCGGATCTGATGCGGCTGAACTTGCTTTATGTTCACTATCAAGATTTTCTAACTGAAAATCAAAATGTTAGCACAAATTTAAACGTACTGAGATGCTTTTGGAGATGCCAAATTTTGACTCACTTGGACTAGAGCTACGCCCAATGTCAGAATAACAAGGGCTATCCACTGATTGCTTCTGAGTCGTTTCTTGAGCATGAAGACCATGCATAAAGCGGTAGTAAGAATTTTCATTTGATAAGTGATCTGAAATTGTAGAAAACATATTGTCATATTTCATAATCGGGGTTTTCTGAAGTAACATCAGATACATTTTAATGTCAGCCGATCTAGGTATTTCATGTTGTGTATGTAACAACGTACAGCCGCGCCCGCATTAGATGTGAAATCGCATGATACTATGAAAAGTGACACCTAATAGCATCCTGATTCATTAGGAGTCCATGAATATCACAATTTTTTCTATTGTTACTGATCAAAGATTTGCTGAAACTGGAAATTTCCTTAACAAATCCCAATGAACTATTTCCCATTTTCTATTTCTTCTGATGCTGGTAGTCTTGCGCAATTTGTTCGTCTATCGTTTCCAGTTTGACATCCTTCAATCATTTGCCGTGCGCTCAAAATGGACGTTGAAAACATGAGACATGTGGACTGAACTTCATCATTCCGCATAAACATTTTGAAAAAAGTATTAATATGGCTTGTCTCTTTCACTAGTCTGCCATTCTAGACTCAAGGATGAATTTCAAGTATTATCAATAGGCCTGGAAATTTGATGCAAATAAAAGATGCCTTAAATGTTCTTCAAAATGCAAATAAAGTCATGTTTCAGGGGGGCATTTAATGTTTTGTTTTTGGGGTTTGAAAGTCTAGACCGTCAATTAAAGATATATGGGGCAGAAAATTGCGATTTTTTGGTCTCTTGAGTGCCATATAATATATATCTTTGATTTTTTTTCTGCCTGTGGATGTGAAAAGGTCGAGGAAAGAGACTTGTAACCGAGCGCAACAAAATCCACAAACCTAGTCCGTTCATTATTCAGTTCCAATACTATAGTCTTTGTCAATTTCATTTTTCGAACTCCAAGTTAAAAAAAAAGACTATGATACTGTGAGGATATGACTATGAGAATAATGAACGGACCAAATTTGTGGATAATGTTGCGCTCGGTTACAAGTCTCTTTTCTGAAGGCTTCGTAAAAAATTATCTCCTTCGTTGACATCCGTCAGTTAAAAAGGCGCGTAAACCTGCGATCCTCACACTAGTAAAGTAGATGGGGGATTTGTCAGCCAAGGCAAGGATACCTTTTATCAGAGGATTATTAGTAGGGACAGGAACTTAAGACAAATAAACTAATTCGTCTTTTTTCGTCTTTTTGGCCTTTATTCGTTGCAAATTTTTTTTCATCTAATTTGGATTTTTTTCGTCTATTTTCGTGTAATTGGCCAAAAATTTAGATTTTCTTAGATTTCAAGCGCTTGCAGCGTTTTTTTTTTCAATTTTCCAAGCAAATAAAAACTTCAAAGAAAGTTCAACCCCACCAATCATAGGCCAATGTAATAATTTGATTGTCAGTTGCGGTTTTGCACAAACAAAATACAATCCACACTTATAAATTAACTTGTACTCGTACAGTTGCTCAACAGACACAGAAAGAAAAGTTTACTATTGGGTTGAAAAGGCCATCAGAACAAAATTATTGGATTTGCAAATCTGATTTTAAGCATAGCTGTACTAAAAACGTTCCTTTAAAAAGGCATTTTTAACTCTTGGTTTTTATTCTTGCTATGTTGGCTATTCTGGCTAATTCTTGCTGGTTAGGTACTTCCTTTTTTAAATTTTCTAGATTTCGCCGTTTTTGACAGTCAGATCAATTAAGACAGATTGATCCTTTCAGTAGGGACATACATAACGTCTATTTTTTGTGGGAGCAGCTTTAAACGTCTTTTTTCGTCTGGACGGGCATTTAACTTTTCTTCTTTCTTATAAGACAGGTTCATTCGCCTTTTTTGGAAATTAATTCGATTTTTTTCCATTTTGCAAGTATTTGGGAACTTTTATTCGTCTTTTTTCGTTTAATCGGTCAATTTTATTCGTCTTTTTTCGTTTAATCGGTCAATTTTATTCGTCTTTTTTCGTTTAATCGGTCAATTTTATTCGTCTTTTTTCGTTTAATCGGTCAATTTTATTCGTCTTTTTCGTCTTATCAGGCAATTTTATTCGTCTTTTTTCGTTTAATTTGACAGTTTTATTCGTCTTAACTTCCTGTCCCTAATTATTAGACATGAGATTGGGCGAACCTAGGCCACTTTTTACCGGATGAAGCTGGTAACCTTACAATAGTCTTAGATGATGCGTTGTTGTCCCAAACAATGTTATGTGAAAACAAATTGCGAGTTTTTCATGTGATTACAGGGGTGCAGATTTCAGGCAAATACGATTTTATGCCCCAAAACATGTTTATTTGCTATTTGTTAGCATTTTAAGTTTATTTGCCATTTTTCATTTAATTTGCCATTTTTGGGCAAACAAATACAAAATTTGTCAGTTTTTGGACAATTTAATGCAAAATTTGTCGTTTTTTGGCCAAATAAATGCAAAAATTGTCTTTTTTGTTCAAAACTACTATGAAAAAAAATTGCCCAAAATGTTTTGTTTAAATGATTTATTGATTATTCAACGGAAGAAAAATATTTTCTCTTTAATGTTCATATACTTGCATTCCAGTTTATTGTTGGTGAAACATATTGCTCATTTTCCAAATTTAGTGGCCAGTTTTGTTATATATTGGTAAATTGTTGTGTCTATTTGCCATTTCTTTGTTTATTTGCCCTTTTATTTGCCAATTTGGACGTTTTTATTTGCCATTTTGGGGCCTAATAGGCATGTTTTATTTGCCAGAAATCTGTACCCCTAGTGATTACTTAGTTATTGTCATTTTAGTCAAATTTCCCGAAAGTTGCAATTTATGTAATAGAAAATCTGCAATATTAGCTTTAGACGATGGCAAAGAAAAAAGAATATGTAACGTGGTAGTTCAAAAGAGCAACGAAATGTCAAATTTCGTATTTAGTCTTCCCTCGAAATATAACAATTAAAATGAAACAGTGGCCTAGTTTCGCCCATGTCCACTTCTGAGTTATTGGTTTCCATGGTCAAGGTACCACACCTTAAAAAGTTTGTATCAGAAAAATCAAAGTAAAAAATACGAGATGGGAAAGATCACGTGTTTTCGTTTGCATATTTATATCCAATTTCCAATTATTATTTCTGAAAATTATATTTCATCCTTAACCAGTTTTTCTGCTCATTTTCCCAATGCAAATGTGAATGTCTTCAAAATGCAAATCAGTACAAATAAGGGCCCAAAATCGCAGAAAACGTTTTTTGCATCAAATTCTCAGGCCTAGTTATCAAGCATTCAGGTTTGAAGTTGTCTCATATTCATGACAAATTATCTTCTCTTGATTTAGACTGTCCTCACATGACAAAATTCGATTTTTGCCACGCTCAGGTTGTTATCTCAAAGTTTGGCTCCAACTTATGAATTTTCCATTCATCATGCACTAAAATCGAATCAATTTTGAAAAATAACCACCATAATTAGAGACGGGTAAAATGCAAAACACAATAAAGATTTTCGTTAGCACGAACTCATTAATCTGCTTTGGTAAACTTTTCGCATTTGATAATTGCATGCATACGTAATTAAAGTGTGTTTTTCCAAAACACAGCTTCAAAAAAAGCTTCAATTTCCATTTTTACCTCCTCCTTGTGCTATTTATATTGGGCTTTTGGGCAACTTTTTGTGACATGAAGATCATGTCTATTTGCGCTTTACAAGCCTTTTCATAATTTTGAGTTCGAAGGATCATCCAGAAACGTACAGAGGTCTCCAAAAGTTTGGACACTCGGAAATCACTCTCTAGCTCGGAATGTTTCTTTTTGATCGTCACAAAACATTTTGACCACTTAAAACTGGTTAATACACGATCGAAAAATGACTTTAAAAGAAATCAAATTGGATGCTTCAAGTACGACGGCCGCCTGTTCATCAGCAACTCGAACTTGTCGGCGCCGGCCACGTAGAGCAGTAACGGCAAGGACTGCAACAAAGTAAGAAGTACCAGTGTGTAGAACATTGAAAGACCTTTCATTTGAGCCATTTTGGGCATTGATAGGACTTAAGATGCCAGAGATAGTGGCGATTTTCTGAATGTATCATTTTTTCATTTTTGGAAGATGTCGGACCGCCACACTGGCAATGAGGTAAACAAGGACCGTGCCGCCATCAAGGTCCTCCATGACGCCGGCCACAGTGCCAAGTTCATCGCCAAGAAGGTTGGCTACACCCCCTCAGCCGTGCACAAGGTCTTGAGGGCCCTCAAGGCGAGGGACGGCGACACCACCAAACGACGAACGGCGAACGGCCAGGCGGTGATGAGGTCGAAGCACCCGGCCTCTGTGATGGTCTTTGGGCTGTTCTCATCGGATGGGAAGGTCATGCCACCCGTTTTTGTGCCCAAGGGCGTCAAAATGAATGCAGCCTGGTATCGTGACAACATCCTGCCTGCTATTGAAACCTGGGCCAGGTCCATCTATGGGCCCAGGTGGAGGTCCAAGGTCTGCCTGATGCAGGACGGGGCGCCGTGCCACACAGCCAAGGTGGTCCAGGACTGCCTGGCAATGCACTGGGGATTGGAGGCCTTCTGGTCAAAGACCATGTGGCCCCCCAAGCTCACCGGACTTGAACCCCTTGGACTTCTGGGCATGGTCTGCCCTGCAGGACACCGTGAACTCCAAGAGGCATCCCAACACCGAGGCCTTGAAGAACTACATTGTGAAGGTGTGGGGCGACATCCTAAACGTGGTCGCGGTGAAGAAGGCCTGCAACAGTGTTGAGCGACGACTCAGAGAAGTTGTCGGCGCCAGCGGCGATTATTTTATGTGATATAATGTGCAATATTTCAAAAACTACTAGTCCGATTTGTGTGAAATTTTAAATATAGGTCTGTGATACTCCTATCTATGTTTCATATCACTCACGTTGTTCTTCGTGAAGTAGAACATGCTAGAAAGACTGATTTCTGAGTGTCCAAACTTTTGGAGGCCTCTGTAAACCATGAATGGGTCAACAACGGCATGGATTTTTGGGTAAAAACGACCATATAAAAATAAGCTTTATTCGCCATTTCTGTTTAATTCTCGTTTGCTTTGAAGGATGAAATTTGGTCAACGATTGGCCTAAATTGATCCTTCCTACTTTACACTTTGCGCTCGTACATTCAAAAAAGAAAGCAAGACACATGTTCGTCATCACTCTCTTTGTTGTTGTTGTTAAATTGTTGTTCAACATACTGGATCAAACTTATTCGTTGAGGTTTGAACCACTACATGACAAAATAAGCGTAAACAAATAGACTCACGTCTACTAAGTATGTTTGAAAGTGCCGACGACAGCAACGAGCCAGAGCTTGGTCAACATTGAGGTTGTCAAATCTTGTTACATATTCATTCAGCGGCGTTGCTCGGTGGTGACCTATTAAACTTGCTCGGAAATCGACGAGAAGGCATCAGTTTCCGACAAGCCTTCATCCAAAATCATGATTCGTAGTAAACATTTTCACTATGTGGACAAAGCCCTATTTTGCGAGGGATTGAATCTTCAAGAGTTACCTCCACTTGTTCCCAAATCTGACGCCAATCATGAAGGAACGCCAATCTACATCTACAGGTGAGATCTAGAGGGAATGTGCAAATCTGGTATGTCGGTATTGAGTTGGCTTGAATGCAATAAGGTATTTTCAAGTCTTTGAAGTAAACGCTCTGGAGGCCTTTTTCAATTCAGAATCTCAAAAGCTAGGAAAGATAATCAAGACTGCTCATTAACAAAAAAATGATTCATGAAACATTTTTTGCACCTCTTTGTGTAACGTAAAAAAATCTTTTGTTACCTAAGATTGTGAATGTTCAAAACAGTCAAAATAAGGTTGATTAAAAGTAAATCCAAAACGTAAGGTTTAAGTTTACTTTCTATTTATTAGTCTTAGGCATTTTCTTGCCTTTTTCAGAACTTGCCTTTAGCTTCATTGAATAATTTAGCCTCAAAAACAAGAATGAAAACAACACATCAGACATTTCAACCCGTTCTTACGAAGTTCCAAACCTCCTCCACAACTTGAATAACTTTAATTTTATATTCATTTCAGTAAACAACAAATTCTGGATAACATCCAAGCGTATCAAGACGCTTTCGGCGATCGCAATAATGTCATTGGATTCTCCCTTAAAGTAAGGTTGCTGTTTGGCGTCACATTGAATATCACATTAAGTAACTTGCTGTGGGAAAGACCGGTTTAATCTTGAAGTATTTCGTGTCGCCACGTTTTATTTCCGGGTAGGTCTACTACGACATATCCGTATTTTCGTAGGCAAACCCTAATCGGGAAATTTTAAAACTCATCCATCAAGGTGGTTTGAGCGTGGTGGCCGTATCTGGTTTTGAAGTGAAACTCGCCTTGGAAATTGGTTTTCCTGGAAATCGAATTTACTTCAATGGCAACGGAAAGCGCCCATGGGAAATGGCTTTGGCAATAGAAAATGGATGCATCATGAATGTAGATTCGGTTTTCAATGCCAAACAACTAGTCAAAATTGTACAAGAAAAGGATAAGAGAGTGGAAGTTCTCTTGCGATTGAACATTGAGATTGAAACTAAAGTCCATCCCTATTTGAAAACAGGTAACGATCAAACACGAAAGTCTTGGAAATGAGCTGAAATCTTACACTCGATTTTTTTTCTAGCTTCACAGCAATCGAAGTTTGGCATTGTGGATGGCGATTTCCATGAAACATTGAAAGTGTTATTGCCAGAGACACGGATCAAAGTGATCGGCCTTCACTGTCATTTGGGAAGCACCATCGATGATGTCAGTGTCTACACTCAGTTGTTCAACCTTTTGGAGAAGGTTATTCAAGAGAACGAACCAGCCTTGACCAACATGAAGTTGGTGAACGTGGGTGGAGGTTTAGGGATCAACTACTACCACGAAGAAAGCAAGGATGTTCCCACTGTTAATGATTTAGCCAATGCTCTCCCACAAAATTCGCCATTTGCCATCATGGTAGAACCTGGTCGATCTCTTGTGGGGAACACTGGTATACTGTTGGTGCAGACCATTGGTGTGAAAACCACAACGCTGAAGAAATTCGTGGTCGTGGATGGGTCCATGACCGAGCTCATTCGTCCTGCTCTATACGACGCCTACCATAACATTCTTCCAGTAGTCAAGAAAGAGGATGGACCAACTCATCTTGTGGATTTTGTGGGTCCAGTTTGCGAATCTGGAGACTTCTTGGGCAAAGATCGCGAAATTTTTCTTCCTTCTGAGGGCGATTATTTCGCTGTTATGGATAGTGGTGCTTATAGCATGGCCATGGCATCGAACTACAATCTACGAGCCAGACCGGCAGAGATACTCGTCGAGGGAGATCAGTTTCACGTGATCCAGCATCGAGAGACCTATGAACAAGTGGTGAGGAGATTGGGTTACTAACCTGATAAGTGGCTGGATCGACATATTGTACAGCAATGAAGAGCAAATTGTTCTGAACCATGTATAAAGATGCAGGGATGAGGAGTTTGGAAGTTTCTCTCCACTTGAGGATGACCTCGGAGTAGAAGTGGCAAAAACTCGGCATCAAACCTTGAATAATGCAGTTGTTACTTTCCGTGTTCAAGCCGAATATATCAACAATGCAAGCGTGTGCGCCTTTTTGTAATGAAAGCATCAGCAGCAAATATTTACCCTCATTCCAAATCAGAACGGAGAAACATGTGAGAAATTTGACGGCTTCGGCCATAAAAATGGCTGTGGAACTTTGGTAGATTCGTCCGTCATTTCCCACGGAAAATTTAGACGCTCTCAGTAACAGAACAGTGAATGATGTGTTCAAAGTGAGGGTCAACAGCAATAGGTATTTGAACATCCGCGAGTGCGATATGTGATATGCCACCATTTTCAACCATCCACAAGACCCAGTTTCCCAAGGGTCTTGGAGCTCCTTGGAATTCAACGATTCCTCAAAACTTTTATTCCCTGGTGAAGGATCATCCCGATCCGGACCAAGTTGAAGTAACTGATATTTGAAGCCCATGATATTTAGTTGTGGTTCTTGGTTGATTCAGATCTAGACTGACCCATTGATTCCAAAGCTGACCACCGCGTTTTCCCATCGCTTTCACTGTTACTAAGCCACCTGGTTCTTGACGGTTGAGTTGAGTGAGTTGAGTCGGTTGGGACGTTCACCTGACAACCTCAATCCTCACTAACATGAATAGGTTTGGATCTGAACTATGATCGGACATAGCATGAATCTCACTCACTGTTTATGTTCCAGTCATCTAGGCCTCGACTTTCTAGCGGCAAGGATCAAGGTAGGTAGGATAGGAAGAACCAGATGTTCTGGAGACTTTCTCACCCAAGCAAGTCGTACCCAAGAACCGACCTCGAGAAAGCCATAAACAAAAGCGACGGCGAAAAAACAAAAACCGGAGTCAACAGTTTGAGACAAGCCGAAACATGTTGCGGTCAAAACTATTTGATTGTCATTATCCTGCGATAACACAATTCCCTTAAGATTGAACATGACTTGAGTCATACTCTGCAGCATATCTATTCCCAGGAATGCGCCGATGACGAGCATGTCTCATTCAATTCACTTTCAACGTCAGTGCGCTAGTGTCCAAAAATCCAATGGTCAGTCCTCTTTCCTTCTCTCCAGGATAAATTCAAGGTAATCTCGTCCAAGAAATCTGTCATCCGACCATTTCCTCTTACCTCCAACTACCAACCAACCACTCTCCAACGTGTTACCAACCAAATTTACCCTCACTTGGACTTTCAGGGCCGGATTTCACCCTCACTCTTCCTTTGAAACTGCCTTACACTAACTTCACCCACTCTGGCGGCGAATCTCGTTCCTGCGAGGAACAGAAGTGAGCAAAACCGTTAACAACCAGTCCGCCGATTGGCCCAAGAGCAGCCTCGTCTGGCCCAAACAGCCGGAATCGGTTAAACGACGTGCCAGTACGATCAATGGGCCGGCTTTGTCACTGAAGGAAATGGAAAAAGTGGCAGCAGGAAGCAGTCAAAGTTCGAGGTCGTCTGCCTGATCAGCCCAACTTCTTCTGCAATTAAGCCTGCCTGGAGTCAGTCCACAGATTGGAGGAGTAGAGACAGAAGGACAAATTCAAAAATAGCGTAAAGTGCAGAGATTTGAAGTGTGTGGTTGATTCAAATTGACAATGAGTGGTGTCACACCCTCCTCGGGTCCTTCTCGACCCTCCTCAGCCGGTGGATCGCCCTGTATGGGCCTCAATCTTCGGGTTACGGGCTACTGCAATCAGGGCGGCCGAAAATATATGGAAGACGTTTTTAGTGTAGCTTATCAACAAACTGAGGATGAATTGGATCTCGAATACGCCTTCTTCGGGATTTTTGACGGCCATGGAGGCCGTGAGGCTGCTGCTTTTGCCAAGGTAGGACCAGTTGCAGAGATATTGGCCCTTTGGAAACCAGATAGGGATGGGAATTTGGATTTGTAACATGGTATTGGCATCTGGTTTCAGGAACATTTGATGGAGTTCATCGTGCGACAAAAAAGCTTTTGGTCTTCGGATGATGAGAGCGTTTTGCGGGCCATTCACGACGGATTTGTTCAAACTCATCAAGCGATGTGGAAGGAATTAGGTGAGGCAGAATTTTGAAAATGAACGTACCTAGCAAGTTAAAGTATAGCGTTAATAATGAACGTTTGAAGTGTGCGAGAGAACATGTCGAAACACGATTAGGCTTATTAGAAGGAACTATAATAAACAAGGCTAGATTTAATTGGCCTAATTTTGTTTAGCCATGGCTCGTTTGTTGTTTACGTTGTTCCAACCTCGCGTGACTAATCATAAGGTTGATCCCTCGTTCTCTTTCTGTCACTCTTAAAGCTCATACCAATGGAACCTAACTTTATACATCAGCTACTCGGCGATAGATGATTCCCTTACTGTTCGGTTTCGACCCTGACAAAGCAATATTTGTTATTTTGATGTTCATGAATTCCAGAAAAATGGCCCAAGACAGCCTCCGGACTGCCAAGCACGGCTGGTACCACGGCGTCGATTGCTTTCATTCGGCGGGGCAAGATTTATATTGGTCACGTAGGAGATTCAGCCATTGTGTTAGGGCAGCAAGATCCCGCGGACCCCAACAATTGGGTGAGCCAGCCCCTAACCCGGGACCACAAACCAGAGTCAGATGAGGAAACCAAACGAATTGTTCGTTGCGGCGGTAAAGTTATTTCCAAAAGTGGGGTTCCTCGAGTCGTTTGGAACAGGCCAAGAACGGGACACAAAGGGCCTGTTCGTCGCTCCACACATATTGACGAAATCCCGTTTTTGGCCGTGGCCCGGTCATTGGGCGACCTTTGGAGCTACAACTCCGAGGAGGACGTGTTCGTTGTCTCCCCGGAACCCGATACTTTTGTGTACCCGATTGATATGGAGAAGCATCGTTGCCTAATTCTGGGGACCGATGGAGCTTGGAACATGCTCTCGCCAGCACAGGTAAAACATAAAGTTTGGGAACCATTCAACATGTAGTACTAAAACCTCAAGTTTTCTTGCTTTTGTTAGGCGGTTCGGATAGTGTGTGAAGCTGAAAAATCCAACTCGCAGCACATTCTCAATCCATCACGGCAATGGATTAATCCCAGTAAGAAGTTAGTCGACAAGGCCATCGAACGTTGGAATGGAAACAACCTGAGAGCAGATAACACCAGTGTGGTCACCGTCATGCTAGATCCCCCTGGAACCCCTAAAGCTGAAGTAACCTTGAGTTTTGTCATTCGATTTTCGTTCAGCCAAGTATTTACTTTGATGTTGATTTTACAGATATTAATGAGGCAAAGAGAGCTTGCTCAACAGTTAAATGTGGCTGGCAATCCTTTGATTGGTGATGCAACTACCCCGGGCATCAATAATCAGCAACTCGATGCGAATCGCGGGTCCGTGGCTCTAGTGACCAATACCACTCCCGATGAGCCAATGTCAGTGGATCCACAAGCTCCCGAACCTTCAGTCCAACCCACGAACCCAGCGCCGCCTTCAGCTGTTGCCCATGTTCCTCAAGCTGCTCACGTTCCTCCTCCCTCAAACAATTTAGAAAACGCCACCTCGACCAAAATCATCTCGAGAAGTCCCAAGTCGAAAACTCAAGGTCAGAACCTGATCAATCAGCCACAGACATCAAACAC
The DNA here is from genome assembly GCA_010645155.1 of Tigriopus japonicus. NCBI lineage: Eukaryota > Metazoa > Arthropoda > Copepoda > Harpacticoida > Harpacticidae > Tigriopus > Tigriopus japonicus. The sequence goes on from CM021323.1 coordinate 10,916,382, forward strand.
GTTAAGTCGTCAGCCTGCCGCCATGGTTCCATCCAACAAGAACGCCCCCCGAATCATTCATGACTTCCAAAGGTCGTCTCATGCACGCAAGCCTTTGAATCAGAAGTCCACGTCGCAGCTAAATCGTCTCAGTGATTCACGAGTGGACAGCACCACGAAATCTAGCAGTCAGAATGCGGCCGACAATAATCGCGGCGCTCGATTTGCGTCCACAGCATCGTTGCCCAGGGAAGAAGATGCAATTCAGTGCAACGAGATCTCTTCTTCGGACGACGATTCACCGGCCGATCCGTTGAAGAAGACACGGGCACGAAACGCATCCACCAAGAAGCTGAGTCGAGAATTGAACAACCTTCAATTGGACAGTCCACTCTTCAACAATGGAGCAGTGCTGAGCACATCACGGCGAAATAGACGACGGACCCGATCCGAGGACAACCATAGCGACGCCGAGAATCAGGAAAGCCAGGACAGAAAAAACCGCGAAACCCGTCAGTCTGCCACTGCCGATGTAGAGGCGCGATGCCATCAATTGAAAGCTCGCATCAAGAACATTGAACGCAAGGTGTCCAAGCGAACTATTCAACTCACTCAAGAGGTGCGGAACCTCCAGTCAGATCTTGCTAGTGGATGGATTCTGCCTACCAGTCGTGGATCTAGTCCCACCAAGGATCAGCAGTCCCACTTTCTCCGCTCACAACAAACTCCTTCGAAACCAGCCCAAACGCAGCCTACTCCTCGGTCTCTCCGCCCAAGAACGCCCACCAAAACTCACAGATCCATTAGTACACCTTCTTTATCGCTGAGAAAACGCAAGCGACTGTTGGACGCTGAAGAGGCCACGGCAAGTTCTCCCGCGAAATCACCGAAAACCGCCCACCCAGTCACGAGTGGTCGTGTGAAAGGAGCCAAGCCTGTGATCACCCGATCCAAAACGGCCAGAGTGTTGACCTTGAAGAAATAGGCCATTCACTTAGACGAAGATGACGAGTTCGGACAGGGGCTTGGATTCATCAGAGACCCTGTTCTATCTTGTAAAGACTGTGATGCACACCCTGATGTAAAACAACTGCCAGAACACCCATTTCCTGATCCATAGACGATCCCGCTTATCTGAAGAAAATTCGGTCTTTCCAGTTTTAGTTTTGAATGACACGCATTCAAATCGATGTTTTTTTATGCATACGCCTTCTTTCACTCCCAACAAGTATGCGCTATTTCGCGAAGAACTTGGTTCTATCGCAACCTTGATCTCATGTAAAAAAGAAGTATAAGAATAATAACCATATGCCTACTATACTCTTACCATTCATCATGATCATAATTTATGATGCAAATAATCATAATACGTTAACCTATAGCAGAATATACAACACCGAGAAAAGTCATCCCTTTCCTAGTCATCCCCAACATCTTTGTGCTATCTAATCTACTACTAACGTTCGTAGTCGAGACAACATCAAAACACTAGAATCAGAGAGATAAGGCCATCATCAATTCTCTGGACAAGACAGAAAATGGAGTCCGTCATATGGGCTTTACCAGAACCTGAGCTCGTATTCGTAGCCTTTTTCGTGTCTTTGGCCTTCTCTTGGTGGTCGTATAACAATAGCAAACCAGCCGTGACTCACTTGAAAAGTCTGGACCACCTGATAATCGACAAACAAACGAAAAAAATTCTTAAAGTAGAAGAGAACGTGTATATCGCCTCAGGATATGGGACCACAACATGCGCTCTCATCGAAGGTAAGTTGAAGAAAAGAGGCAATTCAATCCGAATGCATGCCTGACAAATGCAGATAGTCTTCTTTGGCTCACAAATACAGGTTAAAAAAGCCTAAATGGGAAACACTTGTGCACATCGTGTTTGTTAAGAATGACAATTGTCCCGGGAGATCAAAAGCATAGTACCTCATTTGATCATGACGTCGGAGATATTCCTTTTCTCGTACTTAGCATCTCAAATTACGTTAACTCTCCGTTTTCAAGATTCAAATACATTCGCAATCCGTGTTCATTATGAACTAAAACACTAAAGGCTCATTCAGAACTATTCTATCTTACTCGCTATTTCCTTTGGTCTGCTGGCTTCTTTAGGTAGTCATTCCAGTTCCAATATTTTTGTAAAGATTTCATTTGACAACTAGTGATGTGACTTGGGCAAGTAATGAGTCATCACAGACACCCAAGAACAAGTTGTTGACAAGCATTACTTGGGCAATACACCAATACACTTCCCAAGCTCAAGGAACATCGGAAGATGCAGTTGCCGGCAGTTGCTCTTTGAAGAGTTAAGATACTTGCAGTGTGACTTAGAAGAAAAAATGTCAAGTTGCATTTTCGATGATCTTTTGACCTTAATAATTTAGCAATAAATAGTGGAAGTGATGCAAAAAAAAAATTTTCAATTTGGATAGCATTTGCAAAACCATGGTTTTTTTGTTTCGGTTTTATGCCACACATGAATGCACTTTTGAGGCTAATCAAGACCGAGATTTAGAAGTCACACTTCCAGAACAATCTCGTTTACTCAGAATTGCCGGCGTGAAAAAGTAAAATGCCAAATCTTTTTTTAGCATTCTCGAAATATTTTGTATTTCCCCATGTGAGAGAATTGAAGTGTGTAATTTTCTTAAAAATACATCCTTTCAAAGGTATGGGCCCTATTTAGCTGAATCAGCCTGGTTTAGTGAAATTCGGATGGCAAGTTTATTCTTCGTTCATAGCAAATTTGGCAAACCTGTTAGCTGGGAAAAGTACTTGTACAAGCACCCAAGCTATGCCAAGCCTCAGCAAGCCCAAGCACTGTGCCAGTACAGCTTGCCCAATCTCTTGTTTGCCCCCCATCACTATTGACAACCCAGAATCGTACAATAGTGTAGCTTATCCAGAAACCACAATACTTCAAGACGGATTTTAAAAAAGCACACTGATCATTAAACATAAATGTGAGGCTGTTGCGACAAAGATACTAGTCCGTTGCACTTTCATTGTACTGATTGGGCCCAAGGTGAATTTTGAAAGTAATCCTGTTTTGAGCCATCCTTGGTTTATCCAGGGATAACCTATATAATAGTATAAATTCAGGGGTTCCTGGTTTATCGTAATTAAGAATTGGTCGACCGCATACTTTTGTTCAAAACCAAAAAAACACTAGACTTTCCTGAACAACGAGGCTAACTAAATGAAAATGATTTCCAGTGGGAACTAATCCATTGAATTATTTTGCCTTCTCCTTGCTTCTGTTGGATAAATGATTTTTTTCAATTTCAACTTAATTGCTAGTTTGAATCAAAAGTTAGGTACGTTCAAAGGTCAGTGCATAGAATTGCGCAGAGTGAATTACTTCACCCTCTTCTAGAAATTGTTTTCCACACAAGGGGGAGCTCATTCATTTCTTGTTCTCTTCAACACATAACTTTGCGCAGGCATACCTTTTCACTCCTTTATTTGATTTAATTGAAAACTGAACGACTCAACCTACGTGAGGTCTCATCTGCACAAGAAGTTAATTCATTGGGTCCAATCGGAAATCATAGCTCTTAATTCTGGCTTCGTCTTCCAAGTTTTAAGTGGATCTTAACTGCCGTCTCGTGCCTACATATTGCATTATTTTTTTCTAGGTGATGATGGTTGGGTGTTGTTCAATGCCTTGGACAGCTTCGAATGGGCCATGGAAGCTCGGTCGGCATTTTCTTTCATTACGGCGAAGCCGTTAAAGGCCATTATTTTAAGCCGTTTCGAGCCCTCATTCGTCAATGGTTTGCCCATTTGGCTGGAAAATGACAGTCCGTTGGCCAAGCGGCAGGAAAGTCCAAGAATTTTCGTTCACGAATCATTTCCCAAGGTCATGGAAGAGCATCTGGCCTTGGCCACCAAACAACGAATGAACATCTTCTCCAATATGACCATTTCGGCTGATGGGTAAATCACTTTATTTTTCAGACTTAGGATCTAGAATCGAGGTTCGAAGAAGAGCCAGTCGTTACATGACACAGATTCATTTGTCGGTTCCCGTGTAATTTCTCAAGGTCTCAAGTTGTGGTTCACAATTGTGGGAGTGGAATCACTTCTCGAGGTTTCCGTTCTTGGAAAGAACCACACGCCCTTCCCTGTCAAGAAGCTAGTGGTTCCCTTCGTCAAATAAATGGCTAGACTTGTGTTTTTAGAATTACGTGCCATTCTTCTACTTTTTAGCCCTAATGTTCCTATTGAGCTCTTGCGAACTTTCCCCTCGGATTTGACAGTCGATATTTGTGGCCTCACGTTGGAATTGGTCCATTTGGGAGGCTTGGCCAAAGATGAGATTGGACTTTGGTGGCCAGACCAACGCATCTTCTTCGCCTCCGACTCTATTGGACTACAAATTCCGGACTTATTTCCAATTCATGGTGGTCCACAGAGGTACCGAGATAAATATGAAATGGCCAATGTGTCATGGGAGGTCCAAAGAGCATGACAATCCCGACCAATATTCGGTCGAGCTACTTCGTGACGTCAATGGCCTTTTCCCCTTCAAAAGCTTAAAAAACGCAAAGAACTCTCAGTATGATAAATGAGCTCCTTCGTCTATCTTTCAGAGATCCTCTACAATGGATTGAATGCGTGGAAAAGGTGCAGAAGCTAAGGCCAGAAGTACTGATCATGAGCCAGGCCAGGCCAATTTTAGTGCGAGAGGAAATTCAAGAGGTTCTGGAGATTCAACAAGCAATTATAAAGTTTCTCCACGACCAGACAGTCCGTCATATGAACAAGGGTAACTCATCTCAGATATTTCATCACTCATACATACCACGGAGTAAACTGAATTTCATCCTGTCTGGTCCAGGTTTGTTCCCTGACCTAATCGTGGAATTGATCAAACTCCCACAGGCATTAGAAAACCACCCTATTAAGTCTCATTCCCAAGTGCCAACCTCGTGGATCATACGTGGACTGTTCAATTACTACATGGGATGGTTCTCGGGCAAGGCCTCTGAGCTAAACCCCCTATCCCCCAGTGTGGCCAAAACCAAATGGATCCAACTTTTAGGGGGAGAGCTAAACGTCTTGCAGCACGCACAACAGGCTTTGGACCAAGGTGAACTGGAATGGGGTCTGGAACTCATTGAACTTCTTCAGGGGGCTAATTCCTCACCAGAGAGTCGAGTGAGTGTCGCTTTTTTTTCAAGGAGCATTCCACAGTAGGTCGGTTGTTGAGATAGTTTTGAAGTATAGTAGACGCATAACTAGAAGCATAAAAGAAGCATGAAAGAAGCATGGAAGAAGCAAATGAGGCGAAGTAGAAGTAACCATGCTCGATCAAGTTTTGCTACATAAGCTGGGTTTTTCAATCGCAGCTGATGTAGTAAAACTTGATCGAGCATGGCTATTTCTACTCCGTCCCACGTGCTTCTTTTGTGTTTTTTCTATGCTTTTTGATATGCTTCTACTATACTTCAAAACTATCTCAACAACCGACCAAGTGAGACCCATAAAAAGACTTCATCAAAAGTCAAAGCCTCAACGTTAACCTATTCAGGGATAACCTATATAATAGTATTAATACTGGATGCGAACTCGCGGAATTTCTCCGGCACGCAACCTCCGGTATGAGGCCGAGATTCGTAAACAAGAAGAACAAACCGCCATGTTGGGAGCGGAAAATCAAACGGAAATCGACCAAAATTCCAAAAGATAGTGCGCCAATCGGTGTTCCCTGTGTTTCAAGCGGGTCCAGCCAAGTCCTAGCCTTGGTAAAGGTCAACGCCATGCCCAAAAATCAGTCCGATGTTGGTGTTTCGAAGACATCCAGTTCACCCAAGAAAGAGTGAATGAAATAGTGAATGAATGACCACATCATGGAGTGCGAATGAACCCACAAAGGTGTCTAGTCTAATCTACAAGATGACGATCAAAGTGATCAAATGAAATCTGATGACGAGGTTACCTGCAATAACCTTCGGAAGTGATAGCCCTAACTAAAGCAAAAAAACGAATATGCACCGGACTCCGAGCCCAAATTCTTCTTGCAAAGGGATTAAGAACCAACTTTCCCACGGACCAATACGGGGAGTTTCTTTACGCTCATCCATTGCACAACTTGAACAACTAAGAATATCTTACGATTACTTGAATTATCAACAACAAAATATCGTTTTTTCCGAGCTCATATATCATCCGACTTAGTATTAGTATCTTTGAACTTACAATTGAACCCATCCATCAATATTTCAGGAATTATCCTGAACTGAATTAACACATGCCAAACTTTGTATGAAATCAAGGTTGTTACAGGTTGTGTCACCTTGGCATAGCTTAATGTTCTATAAATGATGGTCCTTTTTCGAATTTCCTTTATTGTATGGTTGTGTCTTTTAGTTCAGGATAATAAGGACAGGTAAGATACT
>CM021323.1:10925656-10981437 GCA_010645155.1 Tigriopus japonicus
AGAGAATCAGACTACGCTTCACAGATCATGCCACTTTATCTCCCTTGTTGGTCGAGGTACACTATTTTGAACACTTGCAACGTTGTCGTTGTGCCTGGCCTTGAAATTTAGGTGCATTTGCCATGCTTTTATCTTCGTTCTTTCTTTCCAGATTCGTAACTCTGTCGTTGTGATTCAGAGCGATTCAAGTGAAGGCCAGGCCAACAAAGACTGTCGGTCGACCTTGTCCGTGGAGCTCGAGCTCGACGCTTGGAAGGTTTTTTGCGTTCATGGGACTTTGGATGAGCGATATCAGGCTTATTACCAAAAAATGGTCGGCCCATATCAAGGCACAAAATAAATAAGCAAAGTATAAAAAGAAGTTTAACATGGTTAACAAGATTGCTCGACGAGTAGTCACTCCTTTATCGATGTCACTGTGCGGACGTGTGTTTTTCCTTTGAGAATTGGCCAGACTTGTATTAGATGTTAGTTGGATGTTGAAGTGTAATTGCCATTTACCGAGCTGTTTTTCGCATGAGTCACCTCACACGGTCGCCGTTTATTCATGCCTTCACATACTCACTCTCATCGAGGGAAGTGGCACCGTATCCTTTGCCATTCTTCGCTGTCGATGTTGCCTTCCTTGAGAAGGTTTCTTCGCCAACTCAATTATCTCAGAAGGGTTCAATTCCGGAGTGCGCCATGACTCCAGACAAACCCGAGTGAGATAACGAAAAACCACGGAGGGAACCAAATGCGCTTATTTCCTTCATTTTTGGAATGGTTTGAATATATTGAAAACCATAAATGATTTTAGTGGCCAGCCAGCCAGGCTGCCAAGCCTATGTACTTTAGCTCCTAAATCCCGAATTCTTATTTTTGCACAAGGCAGGCCAAATTTGCAGGCGTGCTTTGGGCGTGTGTGGATGCTCTCATGTGTTCCTCATTCGGGCGAGCCTCCGCTAGGCCTGCTTTGCTGAGCGCCCTCGTTCTGGGTCGTCCAAAGTAGGCATGGAAAAAGAGAAGGAGGAGAGGTTCAGTTTTAATGAGTCGGAGCACGAGAACCGGTCTCTGTTGGTCGTGTTCCTCATTCTTTGAGCACTATTGGAACTTGGTGCTTTGATCTTAGCACAGCCACACACAAGTGTTTTCAGACATACATAACACAGCAATTGGTGCCCTTGGGAAGGTAAACAAGTGTAAAAGTGAAAGTCATCATTGGACCTGCAAAGAAATTGTGATTGGTGCAGTGCTACAAAACCGTTCCATATCACTCAATTGAAGGTAAGCTCATCCAGCAATTAGAAACTGTCCAGCATGATGAGGAGCTCTCAGAACTGAAAGAGTGGAAATGTCATCATCATTCTGAATTTCACATTTTTAATCTTCCAAAGTTTTCTAAACACACTAAATCCCCGTCTTCTTGTGTCTGGACAAAATACCAAAACACCACTTCTGCTATGATCAACGACTGTGTTTTTTTACCTCAATTAAACCGCTTTGAAGAGGCAAGATGTTGAGAATTGTCGTGCGAACCACCGCGACGAAACAATTCCTTCCTACTCGTCGTCTTACTTGATCTTCTCACACAAGTCTGAAGATAGAGAGAGACGTATGTACACAACCATAGGAATGGAGTACTTACGGAGATAGCAGCCAAATGCGGTTTTTTGGTACACTACTCCATGATCCGTTCAAGTGACGTTTCCAATGACTGTTGTTTGCCGTTATTGATGATTCCGAGTAGTTTCAGCCTCTAGTACATCGACCGACTAATACCATGTTGCCAATGATCAGTTTTAATATCGCAGTAGCGGTTTTCGTAACAAAACATTACAGTCATCGAAAGGTAGGGATTGAAAAATTACCCGAGATGAGAATGTAGAGAAAGAAAATGGCCACCCTGAAGTTGTCAACCGGAAACTGAACTTAATCGCCAAATCGTCTTTTCCGACCTAAGAATACAAGGGCATTGACTAGTTTGACCTTTTTTGCTTAAAAAATGAACGATAAATCAATATCCTGCAGATAAGACCAAAAGACCTGATCATGCATTATGCAAGTCTCCTCTACCTTCGAGTTTACGATCAACATGTAAGATATAGGGTAGCCATAAAAGTTGTCTGCCTCGTATCTTTACAACCCTCATTTGTTTATTATTCGAGGCTTCAAATCGATTTACGCCATATTTAAACTCCCAAAATAACGATCTGAATGGACAAACTTTTGCAATTTCGGCTCATTTAAATGTCTTATTATGACATGCATGAATCACCCATTGCTCTGGTTCCATTCACAGCTGGAACAAGTCTCATGTACAGCAATGGGGAAAACGTACTTGGGGAATAAAAAAGGAACGAGGGAGGGAGGGATTTCGTTGAACTAAGCTAAATGATAACAATCAGGGGAAAATGAGCCAATGATGACTGCATGGACCCTAGAGAGTTAGTAGTAGTAGTCCAGAGAGGGGGTTGACACAAGTTCGATGGCCCTTGTGTTCATCAAGATGGTTCAAATTAGGCAAAAACACTTTAATGGGACACACGATTCGTTCCGAGCTTCTGAGTCAGAATCTCAGAATCTCTGTTGTGTGTGTGTGTTATCCTTGAGCTCTACAATTACTGTATCGAGAGTAGGACTCAAGCACACGTGCAGATGTGGATGGGGCAAACTAACGAGTCATCCACATTTTACACCAGAAGCAACAACGAGACAGTTGCTCGGATTTCGGGGATTTCTTGCATGCTGACCGTGAATGATGCGTGCGTAATACGCTGACTGAAATAAACTTGGAATCTGAATGCATGGTCAGATGGATAGACGAATTGGAACGATAGTAAGACGATAGAATAAAGGGACGATTACTGACATGGCGAGTTTTAAGGCCGCGAGCAGTGGTAATGCAAGAACACCAGATGTGGGCCATGTTTTTCTGAATCGCTGAAGTAGGCTCCCCCATTGATTCAAGGGTGCTTCTGGTGTTTCGTCGCTTCTCACCCTCGACAAAGTTCCTCAAAAAAGAGACTTTCTTGGCTTCAAAATGCATGTCACTCAAGAGCCATTAACGCTTGCTTACTCAACCAAAAGCTCCTGGAAGGAGTCGTCATTTTCATTAAAAACATCAGAATCAGGCCAAGAGGAACTTTGTTTCCGACTCGTCGGTATTGTACGTACGTACATGTACAGTTCCAATTTTTGGAATCTACTTCATCCGCATCTGTCCACGGCATGAAACCGCTCACTTGTCTGTCTCCATTTTCTAGCTCTTCATTCCCGTAGATGATGAAGGAAGAGAAGTTGTGGATGTCAATGATCTTTTGGGAAACATTTCTAAAGTTAGCGTTCGCATCCATTATGAGGAGTGTAGTAGTCCATAGTCTGCACTGTGCCTTTGTGCACTACTGGGATGCTTCCTTCCATCCATCCTCACACTCACATTTGTGGAAGAAGACGCAAGACTAGGAGTCCATAAGGAAGACTCATCTGCCAATGACTTTCAACTTCATCCAAGCGAAACACTCCCACAATACGCGTGTACGTTCTAATACATATCTGTGCCACACAGCCAATCTATGACCTCGAGAAAACCGAAGACGGCGGTTTGTTCCTATTACAGATGTAACCGAGGGTATTCCTACTTATCTAGCTTGCTACTTCAACTCCAACGGGTTTTGGACTATAATTTTTGGGGAGTAATTCGAGACGTAAAGAACAGATGGATGGATAGATGTAGATGGCTCTTACTTTACTCACCTCAAACTGGTAATGAACGAAGGAGGAGAACATATTGATAACTGTCCAATACTAAGAAGTCTGGAGACAAACAGGAAATTCCAGAATTGTGGTGATAATCAAGTGTCTTTTTCTATGTTAGTCGCTTTTGTTGTCGAGTGGACGGATAGTATTTAGCACACAAAAGCCCACTTGATTTCGTCATTCAACAATCCTTTGAGAGCTTGCTGCTCTTTTTGGCTTACTACCCTTTGATGACGAGGTGCCAAATTCGGCTTTTCAAACTTATTTACACCTGTCTTCTCGAGAATTGGCCATGTGAAACCGAGACGACGAAGGCAAAAAGCAGGCAGATCGAACCGAACTTCGGATCCGATTTAAAGATGAATGCGGGAAACACTCGCACACATGAATATATGGTTACTTTCCATGATTGACCTAGTTCTCAAAATTTCGAGAAACAACTCTCAAGCCGCAGGATTCACCTTTTTTACAACTTCATTAAGTTCGGGTGCTCCGTCCAATTTTCATCCAACCTTGGGTTCAATCGTGGACACGCGAACACCTGAATCTTCCCAGATTTGAGACGTCTAGCACAAGTTCATTTTTTTCGAGCCTCCAACTATTACTACACATATGGACATTGAAGAGCTGGATCGAAATAGAAAATTGCAATTGCAGCCGCAATGTCCTGTAATCTTCGGAAATTGAATGATGATGGTCCAACCAAGTCCTGGGGTGGAGTTTCCATCGGTGGAATTGGTAAATGACAGCGACTGAAATGAGGGGCGGGGTCTGAAGAAGAGCTGAAATTTGGCAGATTCTCAGGAATAGGCATTCAAATCCAACCGGAGGGCCTCGAATCCGACTAAAAAACATTTCACCCCAGAGGGCTTGGAGAAACATGAGATTATTAAGACAAAAAGAAACCTCTCTCGGACATTTTTACGGAGAAATCACAATCCATCTCCTTGCACAATGAAAACGCATTTTGAATGTAGTCAGTGTCAAATGGTGAATTTAGCATCAAGAGTGCCAAAAGCACACGGCTCGAATTCCACAGGGGGCCTAATTTGGGCATCATCATCAGGATTTGTCATGGGATTACATCGAGTGCCTTTTTGGGGAGCAAACCCCCGAGATTGAGAGTCCTTTGTTTTCAAAGAGCCCTTCCAACCAGACAGGGAGAGGTCTCCAAAAACCACTTCATGCTAAACCAATCAAATTTGGGGCGACTTTTGTCATGTTTCGTCGCAAACGGAAGGACAACAATGACGACGTTAACAACAAGAACAACAAGAACAACAACAACAACAACAACAACAACAACAGGAGCACACGTGATCTCGTCTAGGATTTGAGCAACTGATTCCCCTAAAAGACTGCATTGGCGAACGAAACTATCAGAAGTATCGTGTTTTGAGCCAATTTTCACGCGACCTTGAGCTTCATTTCAGTGTTGGTAGCAAGTTGGCGCGTCCAACCATCCAACCAACCATGTATCTATACCTGTCTGTCTGATGGTGCATGTGGTGGTTCGTGTTCATGTATGTAGGGAACGATGATGTGGGCCCATCCACTCATTCACCCAAACAGCAACAAATCAGGGTTGATTTTAGTAGACAACCAGGTTTGATTCGATCGATGGGAGGAACGTTAACCAGTTTTGAATGCCAATTCGATAACAGGGTGGGTTTGAGGGTTTTTTACAATTGGAATTCGTTGGTGGGCAAGAAAACAGGATTTTGTGACGATTGGAGTCATTATGAGGGAGTAATGGAGGGTTTCTTTAGATATGGAGACGGTTCAATAAGATTTGGAAACTACGAAGTTGATCATATTTATCTAAAGTTTGACAGTAAGGAGGATATTTGCCTTTAGCTAAGTGTATCTCTTATCATCCAAGGGAGATATCACCAAGCAGGATTGTCAAACCCATTCTTACCCATTGAAACCAAATTCAAATGGTTACAAAATGGTCGTTGAGCGAGAGAGCTAATAAATTCCATAAGTCTTAAAAGATGGGGTGGGTCTAAGTTCATGCACATGGTTTTTAATTAACAATGATTGGTGTGAACGTTTTGAACAAATGACGGAAGCTCAAAGGATCACATTCATTTACGAGTTCTGTTGATATCGTAATCTAAACATACTTCATAATGGCCCCGCTATGTACATAAAAATGTAAAAACATCTTTGTTTTCACTGCTGTTACTTAGCCATCAGAAAAGCAGTTTCGAAACAAACACATTTTTTTTACAAAAAGGTGGATTATTTGTCATTTGAAAAAACTCACTGGGCACAGACAATTCTACTATAAAATGCTTTGCGGGCTTTTATGGCGATCAATTCAGTATTTCACACGTCCATGGACCTGCTCTACATGATTTAAAGTGTTTGATTTTTCTAGACCACACGTATTTACAATTTAACACCTCTATTGTGTTGGGTGTTGCTGAAGAATGAGATGGCAAAAAAGGTGCATGGGTACCGTCGAACTCAACGCGAAACACCGAAATTCATCTATTTGATTACCCTCTCATTTCATACTTCATACCATCAGACAATAGCCTCTTGAAACACTACAGTTTTCAACCCAAAACGCACTCAACGAACGAACCATCGTCAAGCTCTGGTTCTCCGTGAAGCTAACAGTGCACTCGAAAGGAACCAATGCTGAGTAAGTGATAAAGCCTCCTTCGAAGTCCTTGGACTGCACCAATATCGTAGTACGAGTGCACCCCGAATACATAACAGGACCTGACTCAATCTACGTATAGAGCAACATGCCTCTGTATGTGTATGTATTGTCGCAAGGACCTCCTGATCATCGAGTTGAGCTCACACACGGTGTTGCCGTTTACCTCATCGATCCATCCATCTTTCCATCGCTTGTCTTGAAACAAGTTGACGTCGGCAAGAACTGCATAGGACGTTGCCAGTTGGTCATGTATGTACGTACGTAGCTCCATAGATCAACCAGGGAACACTACCAAGCACGAAATGAGACCAGTCAATTGGAATTTTAATGGCAAATCTTGAACTTACCCCAGACCCGCGGGTGGTTTTGGCCATTAAACAAAATCGAAATAGACATTGACATGAATATTTTGGTCTGGGTGAAAGTAAGCGATGATTTGGGAGCCATTCTGGGCCAGTCACGGATGACGTTGTAATGGTCTAAACCATTAATGATTTTATTCGTTTCTCAGGGCAAGTTCATGCACGTCCGTTCGAAATGGTGCGCGTGTGTATGTAGACTGGAGGCCATGAAAATCTAAATTGACGGATCTTGAATAAATTTGCCCCACCACTTCGAGCTCTTCTGACGGACACCGCTGAAGATGATACCAAAGACGAGAACCGGTGGAATAAATCTAGATCAATAATAGCCTTAGAGCCATAGAAACGCGCTCGGCTAAGAGTTAGTCCGACCGACCATCCATGATACTCCCAACATTTATTCCCGTCGACACAAAAGTTCCCGGGAGATATCGCTCTGGGCCGTGAAAAACTCGAACGTAGAATATAGTACGTATCTTGAGTGATTACTCGACTCACTGGTTTTGGATGGCTCAAGCTAGAAAACGGTACAAATTGAAAGCGTGTTTGGCTTATTTACTTATCGGCCAATTTGGAAGAATTGGACTTGGCCACAAAATTGGCGGAAATCTAGGCCAATTAACTGGCTCATCTACTGGGCCTCATAATCACGTCTTTTTCTTTTTTTCGTTCTTCCTTCTGCGCCTTCTCCCATTCCTTTTGTCTTGTATGTCACAGTTTTGTGATTGATTAGTTGTCTTGAGGAGTTTCTCTCGAAAACGTTCCGTACAGGGTGACAATCGCAATACTGTAGAAGTGGTTCACTTTTCGATTCAGTTGGTGCAAGTAGTCCACATCTAGCCTTGCTCAAATACTTGTTTATGCGCATGACGAATTCACTCAGTGGGTAGCCGTTTTCAAAAATTCAAGTGCGACCATTTCATTGGCTTCAATGACATTTCCATTGTCAGACTTAGAGCGTTCAATAATATTATTTCCAAAACAACACATTGCAAATCAGTTTTCTTTCCATGCTTAAGAAGATTCTTTGTTGAACAAGCTAAGGTATGAGAGTGCATGTCAATAGACAGGCCCTTAGATTGGAAAAATGTGCTTTTCATCCACCGCTCGGAAAGCATTCTCTTTTTTTTCTTCCAAATTCTGCCGACTCACCCTGTTCCATGAGCCTCCGTTTTTGGCTATCGAGTCGGTTAGCTAAAATTGGAGGAAAATTTCTCGAGGCTGGGCAATTAGTCATTCCCAAACTTCTTCAAGACACTTTCTCATGGCAAGAACGTGCGTATTACCGGAGGTAGAGAGAGAGAGAGGGGGTTCAAGTCGCCTTAGCTTTGTGTTCCTTCGTATACCTTGATTTATAATTGTTATTCATCAACCAAGATCTGGATTCTCAACGCCAGAGCTAAAGCCTCTGGTGGGTGTAGCATGGCAGAGGCCCATTAGATAATCATGTCTGAACTTGGCAAAACAAATGGCATCTTGAACAACATGGTCTCTGCCCAGCTTTGTAAGCCACAAAAGCAATGTACGTCGGTACTTGAATGGACCACGTGGGAGGATCGAGTATGCTCCCGTGTTATTGCCAGTGATTTATGTAGGCTTCATTGGCTCCGACTGAGATTCTTCTATCCATAGTCATGGGGATGAAAAGGGAAGTGAATTAACCAGATTGAGATACTGCGAATTCAGGGTCAATTTTTTCACTGGCGAATTGCATGTTTACCTCGTTTCCTCACAATCATTTTGCGTTGTTGTCGGAGGGCCTTGGAAGATTTTATGATTTTGGTTACGATTTCGTGTTTGGTTCTGGTGTTGTTGGTAATGTAACTTTGGTTGTTGCTTAGATTATGGAGGCGTTTAGAAGTCATTTTGGGATCATTAGTAACTCAAGTATGTATTTGGAGTACTTTGGTTGCGTAACATCCAAGTCCTAGTAATGGTGCCAATAGGAGGGTATCACTGGGCATTCCTAAGAGGACGTGCGGTCTCAAGACATTTTATTGAAATTGCGTCGTTTCCACCCACTTAAAGAACATTACTCGGACATTTCATTACGTCACTGATCAAAGCTTTATCTTGCTAAATATTTACGGCTGGACGTGAACTGCTAAAAGTCGGACCTTTTCTAGCATTTTTCTGACAGCTAGGTATGCTCGAGTGGATTTTTGGGTCGATAAACCACGAAAAGGCACGAAAAACGACGGCAATGATCGTGATGGCAATGGATTCGCGGTCGGACGTCTTCCTTGAATTATTTGCAAAATTCAAACCACCAACTAGAAATTGGAAAATTCTTTCCAAACATTCATCGGTTGTTATGACGTGGTTGGCCCACGGTATCTAGCTTTAGAGAAATGTGAATACGTACCTTCTTGTTATGTTGCCGGTTGTCAGCTCTCAATGTACCGTGAACACCGGTTCAAAAGATAGTCTGGGAAATCGAAGAGCCATTAACTATTTGGCAACTGACCGTGTTAAATAAAAAATGGATTGAGATCTTTACCATGCCAGCCAGCATTGCCCTTGAACAAAAGATAGACACATTCATACCGAGACATGTGACGAACCATCAATGACATGTGTCTATGCAATTTACAGACGGACGGACGTGCCTGATCAACTCGATCGATGGTTCCGTTTGGAAAAGAAGCACATGGGAAATCACTCTTTTCCATTGAGAATTCTGAGGATTAGCAAAGTCAAATTTGTTTTGGCCCGTGTTTTTGCTGACATGGACCAAAAAGGGCGTGCTTCAAGGGCTTCTTCATGGACCATTTGACGGCAAATGTTCCTGAAACTCAAAACAGCCCGAAAGTTCGATCAGGCCAAGTGGCCATTCTGCCGTTCGGGAACAAAAAAAAAACATCTTTCGAGAATCATTAATATTTATGGTCTAACAAAGGACCAACAATTCATCTCATTGCGCAAATACAGTTTTGCGGTGGTACGTTACGAGAAAGAAGTAAGTGAGCGAGGTGGAAGCCCTTAACAGTAACGAGGCCTTAGTAATGAGATGGAAAACCGAGTCCACTAATAAACCAACCATCAAGGTCAACAACCATCATCTCTGTGGTGGGATGGTTTACCGACCAGAGAAAATAGCAGATGAGCTACTGAATGTGAGGTGAAGTCACCTTGACTAAGAGCATTTTCACTTGCAGAATATGGTCGGTGCTGGCACGTGATCAATTGAGAGTAGATCTCTTCTTTACGCATACCTTAAAGGGTTTCCTCCAAACAAGGAATAAGAAGCCAGAAGGATCACCCTAATCCTGGATTACCCTCCAATCTCCACCCACTCTCTACTTGAGTTGCAATTTCAAAGGATGTAACCAGTTTGTAACGACATTAAATTTTTAAATAAAAGGAAATTGGTGTTTGCGTTGCAAAACAGACCTAGAATGCGGGTTCAATACACGAGTTATCCCTCGGATGTGAGTGAGAAATCACCATTTTTCGCAACCATCGCGTGAATTATTATCAATGCTCCTGCAAAGGCAATATGATTTTTTTCTTTTGGGGGTGCATGAACTGTCTCTCTCTCAGTGGTAGTTTATTGTTCCATGAATTTACGATCCGCCTGTGGAAATGCCAAGGAGATTCAAATTTCCGTGGATCTGATTTGCAAAAAAAATGCAGCTCTTTTATTACCCAGTTCAACCATTTGCTGCACAGTCACGGAGCAAGTTAATCATCAGAGCCATCTTGACGTTCTTCCGTTAATCCGATCCTTTCAACTTGGATTTCGTTGAGAGTGAGCTCTGGTCTACATAGTACTGTAGTTCCAGTATGTGGGTTATCGGTTGTTTCAAGTCACACAGGACCACTACCTTGAAATCCTATCCGGCCGTTTTAATTAAAATCTGGCCTTTTCAAACTATTTGGGTATTCACTAAGGGAAAAAAAGATCACCGGGATTTAGACTCAATTTCCAAAGGAATGCAGCTCAAGCGTTGGATGGATGCAGTAATACAACCCATTTGCCCATGAATAAAAAGTTAATGTTGAGGATATTGTACGTACGTGGCAACTGATTCTCTCGCTCTCAGAAGGATTTGGTCCAATTCCATTCCACTTCCGGGGGATTATTGGGATTACCTCATTCCAATCTGGCCACACAACCCACTCTATTTCTCTCTCTCAAGTGCTCTTTCTTCCCATTAATTGCCAATGGAACATGTACAGATTTTTCCTTCCATGGGAACAACACCCTTGAGTAAGCGGGGAAAAGTGGGACGAGCAAATACTTTCATTCGTACGTCATTCACGTTCTCTAATTGGATGATTCATTAGTTGGGTATTTTGCTTTGTGCGAGAACTATCTTTGCCGTTTCTTTTTAAGTTTCAAGTCTGATTGCTAACCAAAATGATTCGACTCCTTCATTGATTAAACGAAAATGGCGAATCAGGTCATAAATCAGAAGTACAGTCCTTTTTGTTTGTCCCAACTTGGACGGAAATGGGAAATGGATGTTTGGGAATATTTGCATGAATCATGACGAGGAAAAACTCGTGGAACAATCATAAAAATGTGCCACCCAAGGAGGTGAAGAATGGAAAGGAAATGGAAAATGGACTTGTCCCCTTAGGAACCCTCTCTCTACCTTGTCTAGTAAGGTAGTCAGAGATCTCTAGAGTGCAGAGAAGGGTCCTAAAGTGTGACAAACTCTCTAGAGGTATGGATCCAACTTGGACCCAGATTTACGTACATACCATTGTTTGCTCAAGTTTTGCGATAAAATCATACGCAGAAACAAAGCAGAGTAATACGTATGAGTGGCGTTCATCTCGTTCTTCATTTTCGATCGTCATTACAAACTCTGAAAAGGGAGCAAGCTGCCTCATCAAGGCCAAATTCATGTCACCACCAATCAAGGTGGACTTCAAAGTCTGGCCACCATTGCTCTCAAAGTGACGACCAAAGATAAAAAGAAAGGCCAGACTAGCCTTGAGCCTAACACACGCTCACGTAGATTAGACCTTACTGGCTATGAGTAAGAGCTGGTCAATGAGACTAAGGGGAGAAAGGACGTTTTGTGGCATTGGAGGGGCCAAACTTGAGGCAGATTAGACCACCCCAAACGACAGCTGTTCCAGACATAGAATTGAGAATGACTCGTCGCTTGCTAAAAAGGACTCGGAAAGTCAATAACTCTTGTGTACCTTGTGTACACAAGCTGGCAAAAGCCTTTAAGGCTCATAAAGCTTGAACTTGGGGCCATAAAATTGCAACCCCAGGAAATGTTCAACCCTTTCATTTAACGATTGACTCGTTGAGGGCCATAAAGATACAGCAAATTACTTTGGACGTACAAAAAAGTCTCCCTGTTCACATTTAGACATTAAGGACGTCCCTTCGTTGACTCAACTTAAATAGGCAAAACCTCTTCTTGGGCTGAGGAGAGAGAGAAAGAAATGGAGAAAATGAAAAGAAATCCAAAGTGAAGTGTACGGTAAATCACTTTACAAGGATTCCCTCCATTTTTTTTCTCATCTCTTCCTTGAACGCCGACCTGTCGCGGATAAGATAAATTGTTTTGTGTTCCGGAATTGAGAGCGAAAAAAGAGCCTTTTGAAACCCTAACGAAGTTGAAGTGGATTGGACGTGAAACGGATGTAAGGGAGACTATCACTCACTATCCGCGCAATTTAGATGACCTCAGACAAATTCCAGGACAAATTAGAGGGTCGTTTCTTTAAATCGAGCACCAAGGTTTTCTAAGAATTGCTTCAGCCATTATTATCTTCAAGCTTTGTTATCAATGGCACAGGCATAAGCCATCTCGTTGAGATAAAGAGCACTTTTTGCATTCATTTTTTGCATCATTCTTGGCAAATTGTCAACTGCGGTGATTGTTAAGCATGACTCTACGTATGCAATGTTGATTGATCTTCTATTAAATTGAGATCAAGAATCGCACCTTTCCTGTAGCCTTGGACGTAATCGTCTTTCAAATGATGTTTGGCAATATGCCGCTCTTTGTAGTTACTCGACAATTTTGATAAGATTGCAAAAGGAAACTGGATGCAAAAAAGCAAGTAGTAAAATCACAAAGCGACCGTTTCAAAAAAAAGAAGTTAGTTACTTTTACCATGTATAGATTGACAGGCGGCCAGTTCCCAAGTCAAATTGAACCATTGAAGATTTTTCTGAGCGAAAACAGAGGTTCGGATTGGCATACGGCATAATGGATAACCTTGAATGCTCTGACGAATTTCCCAGCCACCTTGTGACAAATACGAAAATAATTCAATGACATTGGCCGTCGTCAATAGACATTGAAAGGTAGATTGAGAGAGGGAGAGAGAAGCGAGCGGGGAAGTTAATGACTTTTTTTCCGGTCTATAGGCAGTGCAGACTTGCGAATAACTGTTTCCCCTTGTTACATGAAACACAGATTGAACCATTTTCACGAGCCAATCTACAGAAGACTGACTGAGCAGTAAAATAACCAGTGCATATCGCCACCATTCATTGGTTTCCAGGGCCCCTTTCAAATACGACAAATCAAACAGGCCCACCAACTGCCCCTTCTCGATCGAGTTGATCTCATTGATTAGTGAAAAATCCACTAACCGAGTATTCTTTTGTTGCATTTTCAGGCCTCGTTTGCCCTAGTTGGTGAAAGTCCAGAAACCGCAGCTTTGTTTCTGCTGCTCATATCTGGAGTGGCACCAGTTTGCTATCAGGCACCGAGATGATCTCTTCAACCGATCTGTGATCGAAACCGAACCCGTAATCGGTTATTTTCCCACCACAACCAATCGCAACTTGACGAGGTGAAAGAGGCCCGACTTTCATCCCAGCGACAGAGATGTCTTCTATCTACCTCAACTTGGTCACGACATAGAGTACATTATGGAGCCTCTTGTGATCACCGAAGCTGGTGATCACCGCTTTAAACACCAGGAGTCCTTATTCTCACCTGATACCAATGAGTTCCTTCATCTGGAGCGCACTCTCCAGATCCGAGAGGACAGTGATAAATTCCCCGGACATGGCCCCGGATTCAAAGACGGGTCAGACGGGGAGAGCTTGGACCGTTTGTCCGGCAACACGTCCCTCTCAGGAGACAACTTGAGTTGCGGGCCAATGTCCTCGAACTCTTCCCTCAACGGGGATACCTCGTCGTCATCGGGACGCGTATCCTTCCGGAGAGTAGAATTGTCCTATGAGGAATCTGCGGAGGAGGCTGAACTCGCGAAGAAACAATTCCAATCCGAACTGGAGTTCAAGCTTGAGGAGAGGAAGAAATCCATTGACGCAGGGGGCGATGGAGAGACTGCCCTTCAGCTGATGGAAAGGCGTCAGCTGCGTCAGTTTTCCCGCGCTGATGAATATTTGTATGCCATGAAGGAAGATCTTTCGGAGTGGTTCAACATGCTGTATCCTGGCATCGATATCGATGCCGACAACTTCATGGATCGTTTAGAGACCGGAGAACACTTGATTAGGGTAAGGGATACACAAATTATACATTGAATAGACTCCTTCGCATTTTCCATTCACATGCAAATTAGCCTCCGCAGGCAAAGTTTTTCTTTTGAACACCTCTTGAACACTCTCGCTATCCAGACAGACATGACTATCATTTCTATTGGCTTTTCGAGCCTTTTTTGTCAGGCTCGGTCTGCATCATGTTTGCCAAAGCCAGGAATTAAATTTCTTTTCAATCTCATTTTTTTCGTCATATAGCCAAAAGGGCGCTTGGCGGAGGGGGTTCTGATCCAAGGGCAATACTATTACATTGGCAGGAGTATAAATTTCACTTTTATGTCCACGGTTTAGGATCCAAGGCTGAGTTTGTTCATTAGTACCTCGTAAATTCGAAATCATTTATGTGTTAGGTGCGAGAATCAGAGCGTGACACCTTTTAATAGGCCTTTTATTGGGAACCAATTCCGATCGGAATAGCTTGTAAATATCTGTCAGGCACCATGTATAGTCTCGTAAGTCAATCTGTGAAAATGCAGTCTGAAAAGCACTTGTGCCCTCTGCATTAAGCATGACGAAACGACCTTGAGGGCAACATTGTCTTGTGATTCGTGAGATTCTCACCCATTTGCATAATACCTAATAGGTTTACTGCCTTCCTTCTACACACTGCAAGAGAAAAAGAACCCAATCTTTGCCCTCGGTCTTGCTCAGTTTTGTAAAAGACGCACCCCATGTATTTGGGTTTTGGAATGCCCTTTTTCCGTTCAAACTCCCAGGATCTTCTAATAATCTTGTAAAACGGTGTTTGATGTGACTGACTGTAGCTTATTTCACGGCACTCACCGTTTTGGTGGTGGTACCGTGTTACAAAGTTCCAGGTCGGCGGCTAAAGATGACTTGCCTAACAATGGAGTGTTCATCATCGATCTCTGTCACCGTTGCTTGATGCTAGCATGGAAGTGGTCGTATTTCTGGTAGCGAATGGGGATGGATATCTTTGGATCCGAGCGCCGCTTATTCTCCCCATTGTGGAATGTGACAGGCTTTAAGCGTTTTATCCTTATGCAAAAAAATACACAAGAAGCGCCAAAGATGCCCTGAAGAATCAATCGGCCTTAATAATCCTAACGGGGTTTATGGGTCATATCCCAAAACAAGAGGGGGCTTCTATTTTCCATTGAATCATCGAAGGAATCCGTTTACCACTTGTGGGGCCAAGATTGTGGGTTCATCTGGCACCTGGAATTTGCTCGTGTCATTGTCAGCTGACATTATTCCATTGAAAGGAACAAGTTTCGAGCAGTGAACTGTGAACACTCGCTGAGATGGTTGGATTCAAATTGTTTGTATGGTTGCTAGCAATGCAATTAAGATGATGTTTCCATTGAAATATCCTTGGGCGGATATGCCTTGCCTGTTGTTCGGGCACCGTTATGACGAATTATCTCCTGAAAGAAACATGATCAACTAGTACAAATACACCTTTTTTTCGATGAACTATTGTGTCGAAGCAATGTAAAAAAGCGATGGGTATTTGTGATGGCAGTTGTTGTTGTAGTTATTGTTCGTCAAGCTAATTACCAGGAAGATGCCACCACGTGACATTTTTACCCGCAAGTAATCAATTAACATTTGCACGCTTTCAGCATCAACCCGGAAACCATTGTGCAAAATATCTTGAAGGTCTTCGATTGGTTTCTAGCTTTGGGAAACTTTGTTAAATGGAATTTTGGCTACCTGCCATCTAACCATCTCACTCCTCGGGCATGAATTGATTTCTCAGAATGGATTTTTTAATCCCTTGAGGTTTCAAGTTACTGACACTTTAAAAGCACATCTCCCAGAAGGCTTCTCCAATATTTCCGATCGTCAATTAGTCGGACCGATCTCTCATTTAATGTCTCCCTGATGAGGCCAACAAAGCCATTCATTATGAATCCTGATTTTGTAGTGGACGAAAATCAATTGAATCCAACTTGCCCACAAGGGTTGCTCTTCAGGTCTAGGACACGAGTTAAATACACTCGCCTAGAGTATGGTGGACATTCAAGTGCTTCTGCCATTGCAAGTGTGCATACATACAAACGGAGTTGCGACGCCTTCATGGACAGTATTCCCGTTCTTTTGTATTGGACATCATTGAGAGGGATGGCCTGGTCGCCAAAGATGTTGGTGATGATGAGTCATTCCTTGAAGAATGTGGTCAGAACTCATTAGATTGCGAGCAGAGAAGTCGACAGGTACTTTACTATATTGTCTGTTCAGGACTCTCATCATCATGACCACCCTCTATTGAACCAACGTCCATAAACGGAAGGGAGGTAGATCTTGAGGTCGTTAGAAATCACAATATCTTCCATATTTGAGATGGCTAAACAATACTAAACGGCCAACATTCATCACAAGCTTTTGAAGTTTTCGTCTTCTGGCCATTAGTTGAAGTTGGACCGCAATGCATTGCATAATGACAGTTTTGTGCATCGTATTTCCGAGCTTCAATCTTGGAGAGGGAAAAAATGATGAGAATGACTCGGGTCCATCCACATATTCACTAGCCACTACTGGAGTCGATGCATCTCCCTATGGTTTAACAAGAGCGGACAACGGCCAATTATGCAAACTTATGGGAAATTATGGGTTAACCGAAGACACGTATTTACTTACTCACATACACACACACACACCACGGAGTGTGCCTGTGAGGGCTTTTATCGGGTTATGAAGTGTCTCAAAACTGGTTCTGCGGCTGGTTAATGATCTTGATGACCCATCGAATTATCATCTTCCCGCCTGGACAACGAGCTTAAACGCTATTATTATTGTTGTTTCTGTTCTCTACAATCATCCTCTAATGGGATAGGCTTAAATGCATCGTGACATATCCGGAACTCTCCTTACGTGTATACCTACATCCTTTGGGAACACATGATACTGATGGTCATGTTTCATTGCAGAGCCTTAGAGTGCTCATGTATCTTGAGAGGAACACCCACATGTTCTGCTCGGGCTTCTTCAAATTAGGTTAGACCTTTCTTCCTCTTCTTTATTGGCCTTTGACTTGGTAGCCAATGACATTTCCTCCCTCTTTCTCCTTTTAACTCTTCCCACACTGCCAAATAGGAACATCGAGTTTGGCCAAGAGTTGAGTGAGGAATACGAATCGAGGGGTAGGTATTAAGAGCAGACCCATCCATGTTCCGGCAACTTTGTTTGTCGTGAAAAGGGTTCTTCAGATATCGGCCCCCCATCCAAACGTCTTGAGGCATTGAAAATGTTGGCATTTGAGAGCCATCCATGGATGATGGTCGAAACCCTTCTTGAAGAGACTTCCGGGTCCAATAAGAAGCATTTGTTCAAGCAAATTTTGAGTGGGAAGTGGCCAGACACATTCGACTAATTAGATCACTCCGGGGTCTTTATTCTCACTTCCGAACACTCCAGATGTGAAGCCATCATGATAGATGGATAGCTGGCTGGATAAATGGAAAGAAGCAGAAGAATGTGGTACAACATCGGCTTGAACACCATCTAAACGCCATATTTGTCTCGGCAGTTACGATCAAATTCTACTCGCTTCTTGACTCTTTTTTGTAAGACTCGCCATTTCTTTTTCCCTCCTGTCAGACTCGTGTTTGGAATGCTAGAACATGCACACTGACAATGAACTCAGCTGGAGATGAAGACGAGTCTCGTATTTGCATAAATTCAAGCCAGATTCTGAGCGTTGAAGGTAAAACCTTCAATTGTGAATATACGAGCATCCCTTTGACTGACATTCAAGTTTGGAGAAGCGTTCGTTCTTCAGGATCAAAAGTACAGTCAAACCTGGATAAAGGACTATTGTCCATCAGCAGCAAGGTAATTTTTTTATCCATAGTTATGGTACATTGTGTTCTCGATATATAATTCAGCCGACCACAAAAGCATTCTTACATCAAGCAAGATTGATTCCTTTATCAAGCATTCTCAAGATATTAGTTTTGAGCCTAATGAGTCAATTGAAAAAAGCGGCATACTGGATGCCATCTAACCTTGATCAATCTATGACATTGCCTTGGAATATTCAAAGGGCTGGTCTTTCATCGCCTTTTCGTGCAGAAAGGTAATATGGTTTATATTGGTTGGGGTTGAAAGAAGGAATTTAACCCCAAGAGCGAGCTTGTTACTCAACCCCCCTCAAAGTCTTTAGCATAAACGAGAGACTTTCTGCTGTTTTTTTTCTCAGGCGCTCAAACGATTCCAAGGAGGAGGGTTGTTGGATTTTAAGTGGGGTTGTCTTTGCTACACAAGATTCATGCATGAAATTGGGATGATATTTCAAAGGAATTCCTGGCTGCCAATCGGAATTGCTTTTCCGCAACGTTCTGCTCTCCCTTTTGATAACCCAAGAAAACGGACAATCGCTTTTTTTCAGAACTCTCACGGGAGCGAGTAGGAATGGCATCGGATAAAACACAAAACTAAAAAGAATTGCTCCACAGAAACCACTTTTTCAGGCAAGGAGCTTATTGAATTGATAGGGATTAAACATTCTGCGGAAAGGGTCCAAGGTCAGGGCTGGACGAAGGATCAAGACAATGATCGAGGCCCCAATCGATTGATTTACATGCCAAACCCCCGAGTCTTATTGATGGATTATTTCCATATTCGGGGCTATGGTCAAGACCTCTCTCTCTCTACATCTCACTTGACATGAACAAAAGAACAAAGGAAAAATACAGATATTTTCGAACTGATCTGGATTAAGATTCCCTTTTTGGGAATCTCGAGAACTTGAAAGCCCCGTTTCCGAACGAAGGTGACGAATCATTGATCTGAGGGGGGTATTTGTCCTATTCCATATTTTGACATCCTGTCCAGAAGATCAGCTGGTTTCGAAATCCACGGACTAGCAGACATGCAATAGAGAGACTCACGATGACATGTAGTACAAATGTCCTTTCGGAACAAGTGAGATGGAAACTTCTCTGATTTATGACTTCTTTTTGAGCCCCCTGAGAAAGGCACACGCCTAATTGGGGGCCTTGTTATGGTCAAAGCAAATACCTGCTCACAATCGATATAAATACCATCAAACCAAATAGAGAAGGTCCCTTCAGCACTCTCGATCAGATCATTTGTGTTTGACCTTCAGTCTCCAAAACCAGGCCTGTTTGTGTCAACACCAGGACTAAATGACCAAAAACGTCGCGTCCTCTGAAGAGCACATCAATCGGAGTCGACTCCAAAAATGAGTTCCATCCGTCTGGAGCTGACCCCTCCAAAAGTTTCGTTGATCGCGCCAACAACAATACCAAAACGTTGCCCACGACTTTGGGTACAAAGCGTTGTAAGATGGATGGTCTGTTAGAAGGGCGTTGGTTATAATGTATCTGGTTTGTTTTTTGAGAGTCAAAGAATCTTCTTGGCAGGGGTATGGAATGCTTTTCGCCCTTTTGCTCGCCCATTGATTTCCCCCTCTGAGTGGATCATGTTGCAAGATTTTGAGTGGGGCACCATCACATGTTTGATGGATCCAACCACAAAGACACCAACTGCAATGCTCATGTCCAAGTCCAAGGCACTCAAGAACATGTCGGCATGGATAGATAGATGCATGGATATGAGGGTTGGAAATGGGGTGGACACATATTGACGGGAGAGTGCAAGGGAGGGTGTACTGAATGTGAGGGAAGGGTGCTTTTGAAGGGATGTAATTAATAGGATGACGAGATGCAGACCCCTCCAAGAAAGCCCACGCTGCTACGCGTGCTATTAGCTGGATTGGTTGTAATTCGCAAATTCTCGAAGGAGACATTTCCAGTCACGTGTCGTCAACCCTTGTCAAGTTCAAGTGCAAATTTCAAATTGTCGCGTTCAAGCATGTCTCCGTCAAAAGTTAAAACCTTTTTTGTCACGACCAATACGAAGGCGGTTCAAGTAAAATCTTGTAAAATGGTGCTTGAAGAGTTTGTGTTCAGGTTTACAAGGTTTCAAACCTATCTGACTTGAATTCTCAAGCCGAGAAAAACTACCATGATTAACTTAATAGACAATCTGCCGGATTTGGCAAAACAATTCAGGAACATGTTTTTTTTCATTATGAAAACATTGAACCATTTTTGACAGATTGTGTCGACATTCGGCTGGAATTCCCCTCGTAAGTTATGAAATGATGGGAGGAGTTCCAAGATCTTGAAGCCTGACAAGACAACGAGGTGGTGGAGGAATTACCCTCATTTTCTTTTAGTACTGGCATAAAAAACTGAGTTTAAATGTACTTGATTATCCGTGAACGAGCATGGTTACATGGATACGACAAACCAGGAAGCTCAATGCCAGATTGTCATCCATTCAATGACAGGGTTGCCAAAACAAAAGGCATGACTGCCTCGACACCAGCCTCAAGGTTACCGAATAATGAGGGCTAATGGATTTCACGGATGTTGATGGTCTTGTTTTTGAAGGGAAAAAACCTCTGAACTTACATGGAAACCAATCATTCGACTATTGATCGACCTTGCCGTTGGCTAAAGGGTTGATCGGTGACAAACATTGACGGTCAATCCATTAGTTTCCCATGCATGTGTACATTTTCTTTTCTCTGTCCATTCTAGGTAAGCAAACACGTGTTGGATCTGTTGGGCCAGATCTCGAATAGCCGAACAACTTCTCGGTATTGGCTACATTATATGAAGTGTCGCACACAACATTTTTGGCATAGTTTCCACCCTCGGTGACCTCATTTTCACACTTTTTGTCGTGTGAACGACTCGTAGGTTGAAATGGAGACTGTCAGTGTTTTTAGAGCAATGACATGAGCACTGACAAATGTTGTCAAACCTTGCAAGCAACTAGTACTCGCTCTACGTTTCGGGACGATGGCTTGAGATAAGAGGTACCATGAGTTAATGAAATGGTTCTCGGCTCAAAGTGAATGTTTTAAGCACAGAAATGAGAACATTTGGAGCATTCTAACCATTTGACGTTCAATGTCAAGAGGATCCAGCACTTTGCTTTTACGTGAATTTTCAATTTGAAAATTTATTTCAAGTTACATTTCTATTCCTGGCTCTTCAGTTCATTGATGAGAAATTAATCATAGACTTCCTTTGTCTCTATGATAGAATAATGAGCCACTAAGGTCCAATTAAAAATTGATTTGGATCGAGAGTGGCGGTTAAAGAAACCGTCAAATTTAGAAAAAAAAATTATAAACCAGCAATATTACGTTCCAAGCAAGATTTCCCTTTGATCTCTGACACGAAAACGGAGAAGATCTTTACCGACTCAAAACTATCTTGGTCAGTATCTTCAGGATCTTCGCGTGCAAATTTGTGCAATACTTAATTGATGCTGTTCTGATCCTAAGCTCGGGAATGGCCCTTTCCGAAGGCTCTCATTTAATCCTCAGTGCCGTTCTCCCATTCGCTATGTTTTCTTGGCAAGGGTGATTGACCATTCACAAGAAAAATCCCCTGTCCATGCTCGCTTAAGCTCTGTTCTGCACTTGGCGTGTGAGAGGGTGTCAAATGCGGAATTGGCAATACATCCCCGGAATCAATCATGGGCTTTCGAGGGCAATAACCCTGTTCTTCTTGGTCATCCACCTTGCTCTTTGTCGAGGAGGGAAATTTATTCAACAAACATCCTCTGAAGCGAATCCATTTATTTGGATTCTTCCCATGCAACCGACTGTACAAGTCGCCAATTGAAATGAACACTCTTAACAAACATGCGGTGTGGATGTATGGATGTATGAAGCTAGCAGTAAATAAGTACGTGACTACTAAAAAGATGACGAAATTGGTCGATCTGAGAGAAGCCAAGTTTTAATTAAAGTGAGTTATGGCTGGAAGTTTTTTTGGCATTGCCGGTCGGGTCGTATCAAATCTTGGGAGTTCTACCTTCACGGTGATTAATGAGCAGATTGCCGGTGTCGAGCCCGCAAAACCATGAGATTTTCCCTATTGGAGGCGTCAAGAACACAAACCATAGAACCGTAGGGGATTGTGTGGAACTATTTTAAAAGACCATTCAACAAAGCGTCTTCACATGTCACTCCTTTATGTGATGAGGAAATGTTTAGCACATGGCTAGTAAGGAATGATCATGAAGAAGAAGAAAAGAGGATGATAATCATGATGATGATGGTGATGATCTTCATCGTCTTTCTCGGACGCTGCCACTGCTGCTGCTGCTGCTAAATTGAATGGCAGAACAAGTGAGGCACCCCTTTTCTTGTTCTCTCTCCAAATGGGAAATCGCGGAAAAAATGGCCCCGAGCCTCTTCCTACACCACCACCACCATCACCAAAGTGATGAACAAATGACCCCTTTTCACTTGCCTACTGGGAGACGACCGAGTCCGAGTTTGGCCTGATCCTATTGTGGCGTAGAGCTTTGCGAAGGCTCTTTATTCCTTCATCCGATTGTTTATTGTTCATTCATGTCTCAATGCATAAAGGCTTAGAAGACCAAGATCGTTCACAAGGGGATGGCAAGGCAGGAGAGATCTCGCATTCTTTATGCTCAACCAACCCTGAAACCGAACCAAAAAGGGCCCCAATGACACATTTAAAACCTCGACCAGGTTTGTCTCCTCTGGCCTCAGGATGTGATTTACAGTAGATTGATTTTGTTCGCTAAATTAGCCACCCTGTTTGCAAGCAAGATTAGAACCGGTAAATGGTCACCTGCTCAAGTGGCCATAAAAGTACTTCCGATACGTGTTTTGTCCCTAACTATGGTCATGAGCGTGCTCCAAAGAGTCAATTTGATCAACTCGCAACAATCTGACCATTCAAATTTGTCGGCAAATTGATTGAGTTCAACCGGGATCTCCTCAGCGTGACCACCTTCTCAAACGGAATAGCCGCAATGTTGGGGCCAAAATCGAACACACCTTTACATTCGTTCCCATTTGAAACATCTGTCTTTCTCGATGAGGTGAGTGGGACTATGAAAAGGGTAAGGTGTAATGGATTGGCAGTTCATGAATGCGGACCTGCCACTTTATATCAACACATCAATCGTAATAATTCCACCACCAAGCACACATGTGCACCTAGCCTCCTGGCCTGCCTCTGATGAATGGGTCGAGGAATTTCTCTGCCTTTGGAAAACTAACAAAAAGCCTCCTCTGCGCTTATCTCCGTGTGGTCTCTCTCTTGTCTCTCACCCTACATTTGGATAGTTTCATATGATTCGTCAAAACTTGGGATGTGTTTGCTCAGCGGATTATTTCCAAGCGATGTGATTGATGAAACCATTTCGGTTCATGTCAAAGCATGCAAGAGTATCATTAGGATCGAGGGAGCACGTACTTATTATCCTTTCATTCAGAAACGAGGAGATTGAGCTTCACGAAGAGGGTCATTATAATAGCTTGAGATAGATGCCATAGAGAGAAGCACACTAGACGAGATGCTGAAGAGAAAAATGTAGCCCCCTCTCCAAGCCCAAGGCGATAAGGATGTGTCGTCAGAAACGATCTTTTCTCATGATTTGGAATCTCATGGAGAGACGTGGCTGACCAGAGAAATCTTCAACCAGATTCCATGGCTCCAACAGTCCACACGAGACATCATTCATGTATCAGAGACAGCGAACCAATCAACCAAGTAGTATACACACACAAACACACACTGCAGGCAACAACTACAGTAAACGCACGAGGGAGAAGTCCAATGACAACGATCCCATAGTCACTCACTACAAGCTCTCTGATATGGAACCCCAAGAGGGAAATGGGTCAACGGGTCAATTTCAATCACATGAAAAAGGCGATTTCCTTGTCTTTGTTTTAGTTCACTCTTGCTGATCTTTTTGATGTGGAAGCAGGGTGGCCAAATTGGACAGTTTTCGCGCTGAATTCCGGAGATAGAATCGATCTGGGACCACTAAGATATTTGATGGCGATATTTTTAATTGGACCATGCCACCATGGTTCTTGTGGTCTCATCCAATTGTCTGACCCGCCCAAACCAAGTTCTAATCTTTATACTTGGTAGTGCTTTAGTCAAACTGATCTATCAACTCGTCTTCCTTGAGAGTCTTTTTTGGGGTCCAGACATGATAGCGAATGACACTCCCAATAAATCAATTTCAATATCAAGATGTCTCGCCTCTTCAGCTTTGGTCTGGAAGTTCTCTAGTCAGTAATGAAAAGGAAAAAGAACGGCTTTTCTCTCCTAAATGTTGTTGCAACAAAAATGAAGACTCTTTTTTACACTGGTCAATAAATCTGGGATCCCAAATATGGAGGCAATAATGACCCTTTTACTCCCACACCCATTCGCATTAAATTTCATCCCACTTCACAAATAGTAGCCAAGATAGTGGCCCCCAAATCAAGTGGAATTAAGTTCATCTATATGTCCAAGTACCACGCACTTCAACAAATGGAATAACAAAGGTCCTCGATTAGTTCGATGAATGCCTGGAATGCTGCTTGAGCCTGATAAGGATCTTCAATTGAGCGTCTTACGTCTTCTCGACTAATGAAGAATTCTCATCTGGCGTTCGCAAATCAAGTTTGATATGCACTTTTTGTTTGTGGTCAACTTTGATCAACAATATTCGCCCTTGAGACTACCGTACCATGAATAAAATTGATCTTCCTCTGTGTGCAGAATCAGCACTCTTCCACAGCCTGTGTTTGCTTGGTCTTTGACCTAGCTAGTTGGACGGATGAGGTGATTTTGCCCGTCGGGCTTCTTTCATCATCAATAATACCTTGGAGAACAATCCCTCAATCTCTGGCATGTTTGTCATGCTATTAGATACCTATTAAGCGGAACATTGATAACCCAATCATCTTTTTTTTCTCCCTCTCTCTCTCTCCTCTTGCGCTGTTGATGTTCATTAAAGCTTCCAAAGCTCGTCATCCAAACAAATTGGAACTGATTTTTGCGAGCAGTCAAAAAAGTCGCTCGGCTTTGAGATCTTGCCATCTTTATGGCCTCTCCCTGCCAAAGAACAACAAAGAGATTCCCCACCCCGATAAAATGTCCAAAGGCAAAACAACTTCAGGACTGCGAACGATGCGAACATCCATCCATACACACAATTGAGAGCTCTCTTGCGTTCGAATGTACGTCCACTACAGCCACGTACAGTGGCACAAATGAACATCACAACTCAATCCAGTTTGGACATGGCGAAGAGAAAGAAAACGTCGAAGAAGCAAGCATCACATCAGGAGAGAAGAAAGAGAACAAGGCAAAGGGAAAAAGCCCTCCTCAACAACGTCAACAACACATCCATCTTGTTTGCTTAACATTTTTTTCGCTCTAGAATTTGTCATGGGCTTTGCTCAAGTCAGTCGTTGGCCTAGTAATCCGCATTTTATGGCTTGTTTTTAATGATGGACCTGTAGTAAACATCTGAATTTCGAAATCTCTTTCTTGATACGTACGTACGAGAGACCGAGGCCACATTCAATACGGATGCACCATCAAGAAGTCATGAATAAATCAGAATCGCTTGGTCAAAGAGCCATATCAGCGATGGATGATGTCCTTGATTGGAGTCATTCAGTCGAAACGATCACAATCGCTTGCTAGCTACTATACTACCAATGAAATGGAACTGAAAATACCGAAAAGCCGATCACCAATCCAATGCTCGACACGGTTCGGTTCCACAGAAACGAGGGACTTCTTTTGAAGGATCAATCGAAACTTGAGATCAAGGGCGAGAGGAAAATCTAGTTTGTCAACTTGACATGCATGGCAGGTGGAACATGGACCACGATCCCCTCGCTCACTCACTCGTTGTTCCTGGCCATAGTTTGGCATTGTTTTCTCTCATGATTCATGCCTCTTCCATCAATCCAAGCATACCTCTTCATTGCCACCATCCAATCAAAGTATTCTCGGAATATCTTTTTTTGGCACCCGCCAGAAAATAAGCTTGCACATCGAATCGAACATTTTTCCAGCCACTGGCATCTCATAATGATACTGTTCTGAGCTAGGTTGATCCGGTATGCTCATGTTTGAAGAATCATGAGTTGGAAAACAAGTTGATGGGAGCGGACAATCTAATCAGTGAACTTCTTGTTGCCCTAAAAGGGAGGAGTAGGAACCGAATGCATCACGGAAACACGCTCTTCGTTCAACTTCGAGTGGATGAAGAGGTAACCTATGTTTGTCTGGATGTACTGAACCTTCACCAAGATCTGATCTCGAAGCTCAAGAATGCAGGGAGCGATCGATCGACCAGGGAAATTGGAACACGGGGAATGAGGGAGAAGATCCTCCCGCTCAATTAAGCGATGAGCAACTCACTTTTGGAGCTGATCCAATGTCAGATAGGGCTTATTGGGGGGTTGGGTTGAGGGCGAGGGTTGTTCAAGTTGGATGCGATCTTTCCAGAGGTAAAAAAGGTATGAACATTGTCGACTACAAAATCAGAGAAGTACCATAGGGACCCTTTGGGCACTCACTACCCGTTGTCGCATTGAGCACTGGAAGCGTTGTCATTCAATGTTTCAACCATTGAGATCGTATCAAGTGGACTGATTGGACTACCACCAATGCAATGAGTAATGAGTGTTTGTGCCTCCGTTCTCCTTTCAAGCAGAACTCACTACTTTATACACGTACAATCACTACCATTCTATCCAAAGAGACTCGCTCACGTACTACGTACAACATCATTTGAAGGTTAGGAACGTCTCTCATTGTCCAAAGGGTTTGAGATGATGTTTGCAGAAATTGAAGGCGCTGAGCACATTAATTTTTTGATTGGTTCTTTGTTGGCTCTTACGCTAAAATCGGGTCTATTGTTGTCCAAAGACAGGTTCATAAAAGGGGTTGAAGCTAGCGGCAAAGACTCATGTGTGTATGTGAGCGAATGAGTGTATCAGATCTTGTCTTGAGATTCATCATGTCCACTGTGGGTTGGAACCCCTTCGAGGGTCTGTGGGCAGATAATTGGGCCTGACATTGTCCATCATG
Organism: Tigriopus japonicus; assembly: GCA_010645155.1. Lineage (NCBI taxonomy): Eukaryota > Metazoa > Arthropoda > Copepoda > Harpacticoida > Harpacticidae > Tigriopus > Tigriopus japonicus. The sequence goes on from CM021323.1 coordinate 10,952,813, forward strand.
TTGTCAAGGCATCACATCCATATTGGCAACCAGCGAAAAAAAGTATTGCGAGTCAATCCAATTGAACAAATAGAGTAGTCATCCAGCCCACAAGGGGTGCCAAAATGCGTTCGAAAGGTCGGTCCACAATTTTCTTGGAATACCATTTGACCTCTTCGTAAAATGAAATGCAATCAATTTGGGAGTTGGATACCGCTGGTCCGAAAAAAAGATCTTAATTGAATCGAGATTCAATCAGTTTTTGGTAAGATAAAAGTTCCGAAGCCAAGAAAGCGGGTCTTTTCTCAATTGAGTTGAAAGGGCTTCTTCTCTCCTTGAAATTTTTTCGATTGATAAGATGTTTATCGACAAGACTTCTTGATCCTGAAAAATTACTTCTCTTAACCATCATGGAGACATATGCCGAACCAAGACATATTACCATTGACCCTTGGAACGAGACCCGGTGAGTGAAAGTGAGGATTATCCGGAATGGAAGGACTAAATTGAGAATGACATTCATTGCTTTTTGATGGAAGTAATCGTTCGCCTGACTTTGGTCGTGCGTGTGTCATTCCTCAAGAATGAGCTTGACCCATTGTACGTTGAAATGCAAAGGATCCTGGAATGTCAACAAAGGCCCCGAAAAGAAGAAAACCAGACAGGTTTCCAGAAAGCCCTGACAAACTAATTATTCGCTTGTCAAGAATGGCTGTCAGGCACTCAAGAATCAAGCCAGATTACATAACATGCCCAATTGTCCATCTCTGGCGAAATGTAATCTATGATCCGCTCAGGTTTGCCAAATACGTTTGGGCCCATACTGAGACCCGTTTTGGCTTGATGCAATCACCACCGGCTGTGCACAATCAGAAGGTCGTTGCCATGAGCTGGCAGAAACTCAATATACCACTGGAATATATTAAGAGTCGACTCCGCCCCAACCTTGTTGGAGATCATCAATGGCATCCAAGTGTAATTAATCAAAGCCACATGTGACTCTGCCTTTCCGATCACCTCGATTTGTCTTATTTTGGCAACGCTGTCAAGCATCCAGTTTCATGATGGGAATAACAAACCCAAACTCACGACAACGCTCTAAGAGAAGAAAGATCAAGAAATTGGAAATTTCATATGGCCACACTCCAAAATAAACATTAAAACCCCTGAGGATATCTTCTACCGATCCCTCTTTGTGCTCTTTTCTCCCAACTGGAGACTGATCTTTCTTTCTTTCTCTCACGTGGCCCACCAAAGAACTATGATATCCACCCAAGGTAGAATAAAAGAGAGAGAGGGGGTAAGAAGCAAGTAGAGGAGGCTGTTAGTTGTATTGGCGAGGAAATAGGCCATATGGCACAAGCTTTTTGCCTTCACTTCCTAACTCTATTCCAGGCTTTCCTCCTCTCCCAAATTCTAGTGAAAACGCGCCCTCTATCTTTGATTTTCCACCATTGTCTAAAATCTGTTCCAATCTGATGATCAACCACACTTGAGCCCAAAGTTCACACTTGATATGGTGGTTCATCCGTTGGTCTTTGGGATTATGTAGATTACCAAAATTTTAGCTGAAATTGGATAACTTTGAGAGAGAGGGTTGAATATTGTGAAGGTGTTGGTGCCTCGCTGAACATCACTAATCATGCCAGCTCCTAAAACTGCATGAGGGGGAGGTTTTTTGTGTGTCTCCTCCCTCCCCCAATTCTGTCGCTTCAAAAGCTTGGCCGGGCTAAAAAAATGAATTCATCACCAAGCCGAAAAGACATTGACCTTAATGATTTTGCTCCTCTCTTTGTCATGTCGATTGAAGGGAAAGGCGTGGCGACTTGAGCAAACCAAAGGCGGGAGACACATGATGTTCAAAAGATCAGTTTACCATCAGTCGAGTTGAATGGGGTGCTCAAATTAACGAGTGTTGACAAGGGATCGCTCTCTGCTCTCTCTTCGGATGATTCTCATCTCTGGTGTGGTCATCAATTCGGCTAATTAAGCTCTCGGCAGAGCTCTTGCCTTCTCATCATTATCCTCGCAGATTCATTAACGGCTACCCTCTCGAGAATCTTCATTTTTGTTCATGACATCCCCGAGAGTTTGCAAACCCCTCCTCAATCCTTCTAGACGACGTAGTTTGTATCGAACAAAATGTTGAGAGGTTGGCTAACATAATACCTTGAAACCAACCTCGGCACGTTTCACAAACTCGGGGTCAAAGCGTGTGTCTTTGTTCCGTGACGGTAATCCCAAACTTGGGATTGGTCCCATTCCACATGGAACCTGGGTCCTGGATTTGAACCTTGTAGGCATTGCTTTCATCTTAGTTGATCCCTCAGAATGGCAATCGTAAGGCTTGCCCTGAATTTGTCCTCTTTGTATGGAAAGTGGGAACACGGGAGCAGAACAAATATCAGATGTACGTAGAAGGTCAAGTAAAAATCCCATGCTAACACGTTGTTCCGGTCATTTCAACATCTCGTTTACAATGGCTCTTGGGTTTCTTCTTAAAGAGCGAGAACGACCTTTCTAGTTTATTTTAAGCCGTCTTGATGATTCTAGAAAGCATTTGTCTTGTTGCTGTGGCTCTTGGAAGACGTGGGATGCACACTTCCCTAGTTGGCGAAGAACGAAGGAACTGGTCCCATGTGTTCCACACTTCCAAGCGAAGGCTTGCGTTCGCTCTGGTGAGCCCATTCATTCGTGCGAGGATGTGCTAGAAACTGGTGGGAGATCTATTTCAAGGCTGAGCTACATTCATTGGAAAACTCTGCCCTTTTTGCCGCCTTCAAGATGTTGCAATATTTGTGGAACGGTGGGTGTTTGGAGAGCAGTTCTATTTTAGGATTGCAATTTGCCGTTCTTGCCGGGAACTTGACTCCTACTTTGATCTGGCTCTGGAATAGTATCACTGTCCAAAATGTTGTTGCCCTCTTTATGTTTTAGGGTTTCTGTGACTCGATTTGGGTTCCTATTGTTGTCTGCTTCCGAAAAGGAAATAACCTACAACTCCAAAAGAAAGGGCCCTTGGACATAAATCTACTCGCTTTGATCGGATCAGACCGACAAGGCAAGGAACCAGACCCAAAATGCACGCCACAAGAAAATGCGTTTTCCATTTGGAATAAACGCCTTCAGATTTACCACGCTCCATTTCTCCGTAACTACCTTGCCAGTCATGTCCGAGCAAATGAAGCTCTCAAATCTGTGCAATACATGGACCGATCATGGTTCTGAGTGACTGGTTGAAGTATGAAACCATCAACTTCCACATTCCATGCCGACCATAAGGTTGTTGAATTGAGAGGCGTTGAAATCTAGATAATTAAAAGGGGTCTTACTGGGCTTTTCATAATAATAATGATAACCTGCAACGTCACAACATGGCCCTCGATTTTTTTAAAACAAAAGAAACAAAAATGTTTTTGACAGTTTGAGGTGATTCTTGGGGAATTGTTCCCAAGTTGGTAAAACATATATGGTTCAATTGATTGAGTTACTACAAAGCCAAGCCCTCCCAAAACTGAGACCAAATGAGCCCCATAAAGAATGACTTCTTTAAGAAAGGGTGGAATTTTGGGCGGGGTTTTGAATCGTGTGTTGGGAGGCATTTTTATTGCGAGGAAACGGTGATGAGATGGACGTCGGTCAGAAATTACCTAAAAATCGTGAAAGGAGAGGTCTCAAACGAAATGCTCTTGTCATCACGAGGATTTTCTCCATTTAAAATGAAGACATGAAATGAGCAGCCATGAAATCATCCTCGCCCGAACCCAATTCCACTCATAAATTGCAGACCGAACGAGTGCATGTCAAAAGTCTGACTGAAACTTGAAATGAAGTCGTCGTTCCAACGAAGACACTCAACTTCTCCACCAATGATCATCAATGACCACCACTTGACAGACGTTTTGAAATTCATCCTTTTCTAATATCGGCCCAGAATCAATTTCATAGGCGGAGCAGAACTGTAATTTCGTGCCTCAGCTTTTGTCAACATAAGAGGGGGAAATCGTGGTCTGATGAAAATTCGTGTTTGCACAGTGATTTTTTTCTGTTTGCTCTCCAATTTCGGTTCCTATCAAGGACCATGAATCTCAATTTCCTTCTGATCCTCCTCCTTCTCCATGCATTGGTCGTACTTTCCTTAGAAGGGGAGAAAAAACAGGTTGATTGGATTGAAGAAGACCACTGGTCTGACTTGTCTCCCAAAGAGGACATTTCTGTTGTGAGATTGCTTAATCTAAAATTAGATTTGGACTCATGGATCACAAGAACATATAATCGTTCAAGGGTCTGTCACTCGCCGAGAGCTCAATCAATTTCAAATGGAATGGTGTGTATCGCTCAAGCAGAAAGAAGACCAAGGCCAGTGGTGTCATCGGTGGTAATCGAAACCTTCCAAAAGTGAAGAGGTACATTGAATATTTCGAATCTCTAGAAAGAAGAATGAACCCCCCCTTGGACTTCAGGCTTGATTCTCTTGCAGCAATGAAATTGATCGCCACTCTATATTTGGCTTTCAAGGCCTGTTTGTTTGTCTGTCTGCCATTGTGTCTGTGTTTTGGCCGAGATCCGATTGGAAACACGTCGAGCGTATCAATCAAACTTTCAGCGAAGCTCCAAAAGTGAACCACCATTCATATGCCAAAACTTGGGATTGTTTTCCAAATGCACTTATCCCCCATAAAAGGACAGCTGGGGCCTTTCATCCTCCCAACGATGAGTTTGAGTAGAATGGACGTCTTCAAAACAGCTCGACTGAATACATCACACATACACACGTGGGGGCTAGTTTTTCGTGTGGAGACCGACAACAACAACAACCTAGCCACTCGATGATGAATTAGCTTGAATACGATGAGATTCTTCGAGTTTGTTGACGAAGCTGGCTTGAGAATCTCTGGTTTCAAACACACGTTTAAGACACAGGACACCAAGAAAAGATCTCCTACGATTGCACAGTCTTTTTCATTACGACGAATAATTTGCACAAAATATGTGTAAGTGTGAGTGACTACTAGCACTGCTAACAAGCAAGTAGTAAACATGGGAAACCACGTGGCTGTGCAAATGATCAAGGATATCGGTTTTGGTTTCAAGATCAATGCACACGTCACTCGAGCGATCACAAACGAATGTCAAAATGTTGACGTGATCCGTGGTTGGTGATCCGAATTCAATTAATCCACTCGGTTTGTTGTGGCCATTTCTGCCAGAGTAGACAATCCAAGAACTGTTGTTGTGACACTCACTCGGAAGCTTAAAAGTGTCATGGTCTCTCACCGGATGAAACGCTGGTAATGGCCATAAATTGTGGGTTATTACTCGATCTCTTAGACGCTTTGTTCTCACTGACCGAAGACAAAATCGCACACTCTCACATAAGAGACTCAATACAACTTCCTGGACAATCTCGACTTCAAATCGAGAGGAACGACCACCGAAAATGGCTTTTTATGTGTGAGGGCGTGAACAAATCTGAATTATGGAACACGCTCGATTTTAACGATTTTTACTCATCACGACCGAAAACTCATCCCTCGAGTTCTCGCCAATGAGAAGTTTGCATGGCATCAATTTGCTTGAGCTATAAACATGTGAGAACCGCATTTTTATAGCAATCTTTTACTGATTGGTGTGTCCACGTTAATTAATCTCGAGAATGATACCAACTTGAAGAGAGATAAGATTGAACCACTTTCGTGAAATGGACGCGAGTAAAGTGCATCCATCAGCTCTGGAACACCAATAAAAAGAGCGTCTCCTCTCCATTTATCATCTGTCATATCAAATCATGCTCGGTTTTGAACACCTTGATATTTTGAAATAATTACCCGCTCTCAATTACCATCGGAATCCATGCGGATTGTTTTCAAAAAAATACATTTTGTAATCTAATTCCTCTTCTCCATTCAATTTCAGCATGCCAATTCCGTGCGCGCTAAAGCCGTGGAATTATTGGAATTGATCGCCGAGGGCAAAACCAAGCAGAAACCGCCCACTTTCAAGTTTCCGGAGAGTGATCTGCCTTGTCGATGGAGTGTTCAACCCGGGACTTGGTTCGCTCGAGACAACGTCTACAATTTCATCAAGTTCTGTCGAATTCTTGGTAAGCATGAGATTGACTATTGGAGAAGGGAACAAATTCTTGAGATAGTTCCAATACCATGCGAGTTCAAACAAAGGCTACTTACTATTCGAGGATTCCGATGCCCTTATGAAGGAAAATCTGACAGACAGTTTCACCATGTTCGTTCAATTTCTACTTATTTTAGGCGTGATGCAATGTGTGATGTTCGAGACGGAAGATTTAGTGTGCCGGAAGAATGAGAAGCACGTGATCCTGACAATCCTGGAGGTGGCGAGACGCGGGGCGAAAATTGGCATGTTGGCCCCCATGCTAGTACAATTTGAACAAGAGATCGATCGCGAGATTGCCAGGTGAGTTCGACTAGCTTTATTTTCAAATCGGCAAACTTGGCGAGTTAAGGGTTGGCAAGAGTTAAGGTACAAGAACGTCTCTAACTTAGGACAGGGAGGGGTAAATATTTTAATGGACTGTAATAAACCATTGAAGGGCTAAACGTTAAACTTGCCATCAACCAATTTAAGTCACACAGACATCGACTAAATTTGTAGTTTTTTAAATGGAATATTCGAACAAAATATTACATCTAACATGGCCTCTTGACACAGGTTTTATGTTTGGCTCATCTGCATCATTGGTTTCGATTTACTTTATTTTCAAACCCCATCGGGCTTATTTATACGTTATAGTTATTTGAGGCTTACACATTTCAATTAAAAAAGCCAAGTCACGACCATTCGTCAAATTCAAAACCATTGGATACTTAGAACAAGCGAACCTGGAAAGTAAAGATATTGTTGGGAAAGGATGGCAAACTTTGAGTTAAAAAAAAGTGTACCCAACAAAAGGGTTATGCACTTCTAAAGATCGGGCAGCCTTATTCATTTTGTGAACCTGTCCGTTGTATTGTGGCAGCGAAAAGCTTTTTACTCAAGAAGTAGTTGATACCCCCCATTCATTGTAACATAAAACCACCACTTGTAACGGAAGGCACACTTGATTGTTTGGAATGGAAAGTAGTGAATATCATTTTCATCCTGCTTCTTGTCCATTCGTAGAGATGTCCCGATATTGTTGGAAGATAAAAGTAAATGGCGATCAAGGAAGAGGTCGAAACACGTGTTTTTTTGAGCGTTTGGATTCGCAGAATCAGTTTGGTCCAGCATCTCTTTATCTACAAATCTTGCTTGTCATGGTGCAAGTTTGAAATTAAAAAAGGTTAGATATGAGCTGTTAACTGGATTGTAGTCAACGGATCAGAGATTTGAACAAAGGCTCTCAGTTATTAAGGATGCTTCGTCAGCAAATTGGCCTGCAATTATTCGGACATTTAAACAGTTTCCCGTTGGTTCCCCGTACGTTTTGCACTTTTTGGGTGTGTTTCTCGAATCATGCTTAAAGCTCACGGAAATTGGCACTGTCGTTGTTGTTGTAGTACTAAGCCAGCCATGAGGGATCATAAAATTCAGTTTGAACGAAAGATAGATGAAGAACCATGATACAGAACGATTATTGTTGCCATAAAATCCGTCACACTTTGGGCTTTGACGCATAAATAGTGATGCCAAAATGTTAGGACCGAGGTCGTGTATTTGGATTCTGAGACGCCAATTATTCTTTGGAATGTCATGACCACCATTTTCTCCAATTAGAAGAGCGCCATGCACCCCTTTCTTTATCTATTGAAGTCCACCGACATGACTTTCAGGTTTAAATCGTGTCTGACCCGGTTTTTCCTCGCTTTGAGCGGACCACTTTTCGGGTTTTCCACTTTCGTTTTCGTTTTTTTTTTTTCATGCTCGTCTCTATGATGGGGAAAAGCGATAATCGAAATGTCTCAACCCTTTTACACACACGTGCACACCTGACATGACTTTCCTCGTGTTATCATTGTGCGTCGTACTTTTGAGAAATTCCTCAGCTGTCTGATCGATTTCAAGTTCCAATCATTGACGATCACGACAAATGTTTTCATTATTCACCCCTCTCACCAGCCTTTTTAGATTCTTGAGAAGAGGGAGGAGAAAGAAGGATCAAAACGTTCTTTTACCTTTGGTCGCTTTTGAAATTCTGGATTCCGAAACGAAATGCCAACCCGTAATTTTTCCTAGCAAGAGACCCTGTCAAAACATTACCCTGCAAATCAATCTCATGTTCGCACCTTTCAAAATTGCCGCCATTCCTTTGATGTTGTCTCTGAAGATGAGTAAGATTATGCTATTGTAAAAATCTTGTTGGAAATGTGTCTTGACATGTTCTAAAGAGTTTTTATGTTCAAGCCCCGAGTTCCAGTTTGACTTTAAAGGAGACTGACAGACTCTCGTCCTTCATGGCTGTTTTCCCTCTTATTAGTGCATTAAGAAATTCAAATGGCGTCTTTGCTCTGAATAGGGCATGATTTGCAGAAAATGCCCTTTTTCTGACAAGGCCATGGGCACGGAAAGAGTTGTTACTTAGTGGTGCGTGCATTTAAAGGAAGGCCTCCAAGACGATATTCTCACACCTCGGAATCTCCTCTCTATTTATTGTCTGGCATGCCAATGCCTATTAATGTTTTGAAATCATGGCGTTCTCTCTTTGTCTGTCTTTACGTAGTGGATTCGGCGGATTGGCTGAGAATATTTTGGCTGCAGAATTATGGACACCCTGTCGTTTGCATGCGGGCTAATTACAAGAACAATCAAGCACATAAACTCAGAAAGAGCCATAATTAAAACGCTATCGCATTGTCTTCGCGTTCTTTCCAACAGGCATAATCGAAATCCTCGCCACTTTGGCATCGCTTTGAATCCTTTCGAAATCAGCCGTGACTTTTTGGGACCTGGAGCCCAATCCTTGTGACAAGGATTCAACTTGCCATAGAAGCATGAATACGTAGTTCATAATCGCTCGACTCTTGTTACCCATGCGAAAACGGCTTTAAAGACACTCCACTAACCAGCAAAAGAGCGGAAACTTTCACTCTCGACAAGCAGATTGGAATCTGTTGTTGGCAATGCTTGGCTCACATGATTGGGTGGGGTGGGCGGGTTGGAATCATGCACGGCTCAAATTAGCTTTTATTCAAATGAGAGCACACGGTAATGAACCTACTCAAGTTCAATTGAATACCATGAGAGATGAAATCCTCATCATCAGGATTGGGCTTGAGAGTCATCCCTGCGGAACATTGCGTCAATGCGATTTCGAGATCCTCATCGTGAACACAAGGGCAATCTAGTCGAAGTACATGCATGCATAGGTATCTAGCTAGTATACGCATCATGGATGTACAGGATGAACAATTGAGCATGACCCCGTTTATTTGTACCGTGCACAATGTGCCATTTGCCGCTGCATTGGGGTGAGCACCCACCACTCCAAGTCCCTGAACTCCGAATTTCAACCCCTTAGAATCGAGATCATCGAGATTGGATAAATCAAGATTACAAAATAATTGCAAGGTTGTCAAGGACCATGAATTAGAGTCCCCTTTCTCTCCTCTCCCCCTCAAAAAAACCGTGGCATTTCGGCAATCTGCATACGAGTTTACCTCCGTTCGTACAAAGAGAGAAAGAGGAGAACCCCTTCTAATTTGAGGGCGGAGTCCAAATAATCAAAACACACACAAAAAGGCAAACCACGAAAGTCCGTAATTTTTGAACCAAAATCGTGACGAACTCGACACGACTGTGCCAGACAAAATATATTTATATTTCTATTACAGGGAAGAGCGAGAACGAAAACGAGAAGAAAGGAAGGAAGAGGAACGAAGGCGGAAAAAAGAGGAACATGAGCTACAGCAACATCAACAACAAGCCCAAGCCAATTCATCATCGGCGGCTGCTGCGGCTGCGGCGGCGGCCGCATTGGCCAATGCCGCCATGCACAGTGCGGACATGTACAACAGTTTGGCTGTGGAAATCGATGAAGACCGAGAGATGGCAGATGTTGAGGACAACGAGGATGAGGACCACCTGAGCCATGATGAGATCATAACCGAGAGCGAGACTGAAGAAGAGGAAGAAGAGGACGAGGACTACGCATTCCCCATTGGACCGCTACCTCAAATGGTGACCAATGACCTCAAGAGCCTAGATGAGATGGTAAGTGGGAAATTAACCTAATTAGGGCCAAGCCCAGCTCACATTTGTTGCACTGTCCAAGAAAAGCAATCAGCCACTTTCATCGCCGAATGCAGGGAAAGCGTGTGAATCGCAGTTGATAGTTCGCTCCCGGTCACACTCGATCATTTGGTCGTCGACTTTCATCGGCGACAGAGACAGACAGAATGAGAAGGGGGAAGGAAGCTCTTCTGGTCTGCCCTTGTCTCCATGCCCCTCCTTGATTTTCTCGGTGATCATGATGATCTTAAGGTAGTGGAGCTGGTGGTGGCTGCGACAATGGTCACGGGATTGCCCAAGCCATCTTTGTCTCATGTGACGTATTCCCGCATTTTTCAAGTGTAAAAATACCCCGAGGCCTCGTTTTTGACAGCTTCCAAAGAACTCGCTCATGCGCATTTGTGGCACCCTAGCACTTATCTTACGTTCTACCTATGTATTACACATGCCATCGTAATCCCGAGTAAGGCAGTCCCGTGGTCTGGTTGACTCAGTTGTGCAATTGTTTTTGAGGTCTGCATGGCGATTGTTTCTGAAAATGAGTGGAAATCAAATCTAGATCTTATCTCGGTACGGTCTCTAATGGATTCGGAAGGACAATCAGAGCGCATGGCCTAGCTTTATTGGGCCTCCATCCAACTCCAACTCCACCCTTGACACAAAGATAAACACGGAAATAGCTGGGCTTCCGAAACTAAAATTGAATTTGGGCATTAACCGCTCTCCATCCACTTTGGAGGAGAATGGTTTTAAATGACAGTAACTCATTCATATCACCTGGACAGGCAGTCCTTCATGTCTTGAGTGGATGTAGTTCAGCCTGATTTATAGCCGAGGTCGGTCGGACCTCCCAAAGTGGAAAGAAAGTGTCTGCCATTAGCCGCTCACCTCTCACATCAGTTTAGTCATTCGATCTCCTCCGGTTTGGAGTGCACTTTTGAGACACCATTGGTGTTGGATGGATAGCATAGTTATCCATGCCAGATTGTGGGACGAATTTTGCCAGACCAAGGAGGTGCTCTGATTGAAAGAAAAAATGAGACCATTTCGCTTGCTTGATGATGATCATCATCATGGTCGGGTGCTCCTTGAGCGAGTTTGGCAGATGGTGCCCCCATTTGGGCCCGGCGATTTTTTGACGGGGGATAATCGAGATTTGATTACGTTTCTTGAACCGAACGAACCCCTTTTGTCCGTTTCAAATACCTCACTTCTTTGCCTTTTGTTTCGGCATAGGTGAGGCAATTGACAATGTGGGATCTTTAGCCGAGGAATTCGAGATTTTTGATCGGTATGCCTCTCCTTATGGGCCTCTCTGGTATCGGGAATAGGATTGCCAAGATTAGGATATGCTGAAGCGTCGTTCAAGTAGTCAAATTTAAATCTCATGTCAGCTCGTTTGCTCATCGGGACAGGGGGTCTCCACTTTCCACAAGGGAGCCGGACAATCTGATGTGAATTTTGATCAAGCTAATCGTTTTTTTGGTTTCTCATCTTGGACCTGAATGATTTTACGATCAGGAGAGACTTTTTTTCGAGCTCTAAACATGCCTCCTCAAGTAGATTTACGAGCTCTCCATTGAAACCAGGCAACCCTAAAATTTAGAAATGAAAATGAAAACGCCAACCTTTGCAAAAGTCAAGTGCAATACTCGATTTCCACTTCTCCACATCATTGAGTGGCATATCGACAGTAATGTCTTGGTCGTGCACTTCTTGTGCTTCATACGCATTGCGCTCGGTTTCACATTTCCTTCGTCGTTTACATAACGTCATGCCAAAGTCGTTGTGCTGTCCAAGAACTTCCGCACATGAAGTATTTATAAGTACATTTTGCAACCTATTGAATGGACGGTAGAGTGAGGCAGGCACTCTCGTTATTGCTCAAAATCAATGGCATTTCTGGTTTGTGCTTTAGGAATGTTAATGTGGCATTTATCCTCCTCCTAAGTCGTCAGTAGGGCTCAATTCATGAAAGAAAGGGTGGTGGGGTAAAGAAACGACGAATGGAAAAGAATATTTTTCCTACGACACACCCATGAAAATCATCAAAACATTGCCACGGTGTTCCGAATGGCTTTTTAGGTTTGAATCAAAATACCCAAAGACATCATGGCACTTTTTGGACCCACACTTCAATGGGGAACAACTTTACTTTTATTGTATTATATAAGATTAGGTCCAGAAAAAAAGTTATACTCCTAAAAACCTAGTAATTATAATTTTTTTTAACAAACTATGTAACCCATATTTAGAGACCATTTAGTTATCTTATGATTTTAAATTGAATAAAAATTCATTCAGCAACAGCTGAGTTATTTGACTTTGAATGGTACAATTTTGACCCCAAAAAGCTGAAAAACGCTACAGTTATATGAAAAAACGAATTCCCAAAGATTTCACATAGCATTTCAATATCGCAAAAATATATGAAATTTTTTTAGTTTTGGAACTTATGTCAAAATAGCTCAAAATAAGAAACAATATCACTTAAAAAGCACTTAAACAAGATTTTTGGAAAGTATATTGCAAAACTTTTTAGAGTACGCTATGATGTGTGTCGTGCCAAAATTACAAATAAATATGTCTAACAGATTCATATCCAAAATTACGATTTCTAGAAGGACCATGTTCAAAATGGACTAAAATCAAAACTTGAAACATTAACCGATTTTTTCAAAACTTTTAGGTATTACCCAACTTTGAGTGGTTTTGAAACTGCAAAAGATTTTTTATCGGAAAATGTATTTTAAATGCATTTTAAGTGATATTGTTTCTTACTTTGAGCTATTTTGACATAAGTTCCAAAACTCAAAAAATTTCATATATTTTTGCAATATTGAAATGCTATGTGAAATCTTTGGGAATTTGTTTTTTCATATAACTGTAGCGTTTTTCAGCTTTTTGGGGTCAAAATTGTACCATTCAAAGTCAAATAACTCAGCTGTTGCTGAATGAATTTTTATTCAATTTAAAATCATAAGATAACTAAATGGTCTCTAAATATGGGTTACATAGTTTGTTAAAAAATGTTATAATTACTAGGTTTTTAGGAGTATAACTTTTTTCCTGGACCTAATCTTATATAATACAATAAAAGTAAAGTTGTTCCCCATTAAATTGTGGGTCCAAAAAGTGCCATGATGTCTTTGGGTATTTTGATTCAAACCTAAAAAGCCATTCGGAACACCGTGTTGCCCAAATCCCACCTGATTTCTGATTAGAGAAACATGGAAGTGGCAAATCGTCGGTATTCGAAATTCATCACACCCATCCAACTACGTACCTACTAGAAAGGGCTGAATTTCTCAGACATTTGGCTAACGTTCAAACTTACGAGTAGTTTACTGTACAAGGATGCGTCAGTACAACAGTAATTTGAACCAACTTATTGAACCCAAACGCTTTCTGTTTCTGGTTTCGGAAATGCTCCTTCTAATTTTACTTGAGGTATATTTTAACGCGTTTTTTGTCTTACATAATTTTCTTGGCATTAAGATAATCAATAGTTTTCATTGTTTTGATGCAACCAGTCTGTTTCTGCCATTGAAGAAGTTCTAGGTGAGCTTATAATTGTTGGTTTTCAAGCAATCAATCCGGACTTCTGCTTTTCAGAAAGAACATTTGCTCAACTCCCGATGTCCATGTTAGCCTCTTATGAAAGTTATCTAAGTGTTGAAATGATCACAAACAATATCTTCTTTTTACATTTTACTCTTGATTGATTCAACATTCCGGTCAATCGAAAGATAAATGAAGGTCATGCTTCTTTTGACAACAGGGTTGTCCATAGTTAACGTCCCCTAGATTTTAGAAGTAATTTATGGCAAAACAAAATTCCAAAGCGGCTTTTTTGTTTAAATAACTGGAAAAGTAGAGGTGTTTGCCTAAGAATGTGAATGTCATGTTCTGGCATCAATTTTGTCAAAGAAGTATAAAATGTGGTGCATATGTGGTAAATATGAATCTCCTGCTCTCACACTAAGAAAAAATGTTAGGATTCAGCGTTCAAACAAACCCGTTACAACAAACGAGGAAGTGTTCAATCGCAGTAAATGAACCAAAGATGATGCGTGGAAATCTCAAGATTTTGTTCACATCTCTCTTGGCGAGAGAAATGGGAATTCTACGTAGATCTTTGCTTAACACGTCCCGTTCTTGGTAGAACAAAGCGAGCAGGATATTCTTATACTTTAAGTTGACATCGGCTGATTTAGACCCTCTCACGCAAGGATGCTCGTCATGCATGCACGTGTGATTTTCTCGATCATCACAGACAGCCTGGAACTGAATTCTCTTGATTGTCTTGGTGAGGAGACCACCCAGCTGAGTCTCGTCATTGGTCGTGGGATGAACATTTCAGAACATGATTGGAAGAGTTGATTACTTAATCAGGATTTCAGATCTCTTTATGAGTGCCACGGTCTTTTGAGATGAGCGAGCGAGCAAGACCAGGATTGGCGAGTAATCTGCATCAACTCAAGTTCATCAGATAATGCCTAACCATAAACCTGTTAGAGGTAATCTCTTTCTTTCTTTCTCTTTATCTCTGTGCGCTTGATTATATTCAAGTCCATGTCGATCTCCATTGTAGTTCTCGAAGTCTCGGAGGCAGAGTGGTATGTTCTAATCTGATTTGAAATCAAGCATGTTCGAGTGGTCGTTCCCCTTTTGCTAAGTCTCACATTTACTCAAAGAGGTCAAATAATGGACTTGTCATCACTTTCACTTCAAGGAAAGAGTTATAAAGACAAGCCAGCCGAAACTACATAAGCAAGGATGGAGAAGGGCAAAAAGAATGGTTTTTGCCGCTCCTCTTTCTTTTCGTCCCTTTGCTTCATCGCCTTCCTTGACCAAAGTGCTGTGCTACGCACTAAAAGGCAATTATCTCTTAATGAGGGAGCAATTATTGCTATGGGATCAACATTCTGGAACGACATGAAAGCGTTCCAGGAATCCCAGAAATTATGCAGTGGCGAACTGAACTTGCATGTCAGATTTCAACATTGAGCTCTCGTCAGTTTCTTAGCAATTGCAGAATGCAAAAAGGGGTAAAAGCTTGTACAGCTGTTAAAACCAGCCTCAAGAACGGAATGAAATCCTCCACCAAGGGGAGTTCATTATCTTTGGTGGTGAGCGTGTTCACTGATCTTGTGACGTTTGTCCGTAATTCAATTTCGCGGGGCAATGGTCGTAAAAGCGGGTTTCGTGTTTCTGAATTCGATTTGGCAATTAAAATTTATGAACCCACTTCGAGTGATCTTAATCGCTTGCCCATGAATCATAGTGCACTTCAAGGAGTCAGGTTGGGCTGGCATGTTTGAAACCTTTGACTCACGCCCTGCCTAGAACAAAGGATAATTGAGCCTCCCTTCACGAGAAATCCTATTTAGCACGTCGTCAGGAACCAAAAAATATGACACGTTTTGGCGAAAATCAGAGAAAGAAGTGCCTGCAAGGATTTTCTTAGGGTATGCCCCGAGGAAACGTATCCACAAAGACTCGTCGTTCTCGTTCAATACTCGCGCCACCATCAGACATAACAATGGGAAAGAAGGTGCAATCCCAGCGGGAGCCAACTTTTTTATTCTCTGCCTCTCTTTCCTGGAGCCTGGATAGATCTTGTCCGAGGTATGGAAGACGAAGGAGGAGAATTTTGCACAATATCGCCTCTAATTGCTTACACTTCCAATCTGCACCCCGGTGTTGGTGAAAGTAGGGCTTCGGCATGCGATTGGGAGGCGAAGAAAGTTTGAGAAACCAAAACGGAGATTGTTTGTTTGGCCTGTCCACGGTCACCCTCTTCTCAACTTCCGGACCGATTTTCAGGAAAATGGCTCATCAAGAAATGGCGTGTAATGTTGTTCGTGAATAGTTTCTTGAGCTGTCCTTGGCCCCGAGAGTGTAATGGGATTGAAAACAAAAACAACGGAAATTGAATGACTTGAAAGGTTGCTCTTCGGTTTCCTTCCTGGTCAACTGACGGGCTATTAAAGTGTGACCCTATTTAGGACCAGGTGATGGATGACGCGTCCAGAAAAAAACGTGATGACGAGTGAGAACCGTCCCATATTGGACTTCTTAATTGTTCTCGACACTCTGGTCCCTTCTGTTTTGCTCAGTGAGAGACCATCCTATCAAACATTTCCCAAAAAAATGTCAGCTGGAAAGAGTATGTCGCTTCTGTGTCATGCTCGGGGAAGATTCGGAAGCTTCATTAGATGGATTCATTCCCACCCAGGACGAAGTGAATCTTAAAAAGTTCGCGTTGTCTGGTCCCATTGATAAGGAACAGGCGCTTCACCGTCTCATTAGTCGTCGATGAACGTCATGGGAATATTTTGATGGTGTGGGGATCGATCAATGGTATATTCAAGCTGCAATGGATTCATGAACGTGTTTCGCAAGGAGGTCTTCAATTTCTATGAAAACGAACCTGCAGTTTTATTGTCGAAACTTTCCGCAGTAACAATCAATGTAATTGTGTATTTTGCAAGTTGAGTCGAGGAGGAAACAAAACGAGCCTGTGGAGTGATTATCTTGTATTTACATATGAGGTAACCAAAGACAGATTAAATGGTTCGTGAGTCTCACGAATTTTTGGCATTCAGAAACTTTTTTAGCCATTTTATGCACTCCTCATGGTTAAAGTCTTGAGCAAATCTGACTCCTCGAAACAATTCGAAGCCAGATATCATCAGAACAAGCGAGTAAATCCTGTGAACTCAACTCCAAGAAAATTACTTGAGTAAGATATACAAACTTCTCGGGAATGGTTGAAATTTTTACTGGCAGTTTGCATTTGGACCTCTGGCCTCAAGGGTACGTTCAACAAACAAACACGAAATGTTCTTATTTCAAGGGTCGTTTCAGAAGTTTTAAAAGCCCCATTATGTATGAGAGCGTTAACAAAGAAATTACCACCATCCTTTAGTAAAACTCAAAATGTGGGACTGATATAAATCTAAATGCCATACATCTAGCTCTGATTAGTAACGCATAATGAAGGCCTTAGGTTGCGTTAGTCCCTTACAAACTTCCGTGCAACGATTTGTCTGATTTTAATGAAATAACGACAAAACTGTGTGTGTTTGAATACTCTCAATAGACTCTAATGACTTCATGCATTCAATCTTTTAGGTTCGTGAGTTGGTTTCCGAATGCCAATGTCCTACGCAGTTCCCCATGATTCGTGTTTCCGAGGGAAAGTACAGAATTGGAGACACAAAGGTTCTAATATTTGTCAGGGTAAGCAAAACCACAAATATCCCATCTATTCATCTCTTGTTACAAAAAAAAAAACCAACAAAAATGTTGCTTTTCATGAAACAGATTTTGCGGAACCATGTAATGGTTCGAGTCGGTGGTGGTTGGGATACCTTACAACATTATTTGGACAAACACGACCCATGTCGATGTCGAGCAGGTAAGACAACGAAATCAATGAGTGCCCCCGTGAACCCATTGAGCTAGACTAGTCGGAAATATCTTTTGTTTGTTTGAACAACTTCTTTTGGCAAACTCCTCCAAAGCGTGTGTTGTTCACGCACGCTTGACTTTAAAGACGAGGAAATTAAAACGTCACGTTGCCAATACATACTCGTGTGTGCTCCCGCATGTCTTCATTTGACACCTGCAAGTGCGAACGTTCACTAATTGGAGGTATAATAATTTGCAACAGGAGTAGCCATAACGACGAGCGAGGAATACGGTGTTTCTGGCGCTCGAACTCCAAGCTTGTTGCTAAGAAGGGCTTGGGTGAATGAGCATTTCTTTGGAAATCTATGAGAAAGTACAATGATCGAAAATATCGAATAAGAATCAGCAATCGACTTAGAAATGATATTTGCAAAAATTAAATTTCTTCCTTGCCAAGTGTTTCTTAAACCATGTCTGTAAAATCTCTCAAGCCCATTTAAGAATTTAAATTTCATCGCTCGCCACTTCACTACGTATAAATCCGTCAGAGAAGTACAAAAAAGGTCTTTGTTGCCTTTGTGTTTGTCAGTCATGCACTGAAGGTTTTTTTCATGGTCTTCCATAAAAATTCAGTTAAATTATCCTCATCCTGTATTGACTTGAAGTTATTTCACACAATTCGCCAAAGTTATAGCTACACGCTCAACACAATCAAGAGCAAATACAAAGTCAAAATCAAGTCCAAATAGGACGTTAGGCTCGCTTTATTTTAGAGCTGAGCAAGATAGATGTCTATTATTTCATCCTTTTTCAGGTCACAAAGGGACTGTGGGAGCCAGTTACACCATGTCGAAAAATGGCAAGAGTTCGTTAGGCGGAGCCATCTGTTATGACAGGTCAGTGAAAAGGCATCGGTTACTCCGATCCAAGTTGTGACAACGTCGTCTCGTCAAGTTCTTGTCAAATTCATTCGTTTCTTGTCCAACACGGAACCGCAATATCTTACTGTATTTGTCGTGGCAGTCTCTCCAGTCTTTCTTCCATATTAACCTTACTACAATCAGGATGTTTTATTCATTCAGAACTTGTCGTAACCCATTTGATTGTGGAGCTATCCCGTTGATCCTGTTTTGACGTTTCTCTTATCTTTCCCCTTCACTAACAGAAATGAATTGATCTTTGCATTCCGCAAAACCTCCGAACCTGTTCATCGAATGATATCTCACTTTGCCATTAACAATAATAGGTATGAAAAAGGTCCCTGGAAACCAGGGTAGATATTCGTCGATTTAGTGACCATTGTGTCACTGACAAATTTGGTGGCAGTTTGCACAGCTTCCCTCCGCTTTGATTGATCGGTCTTAGCTGCTTAACCGCAATTCGTACATTATATACTGTATGTACCATACCTTACATGTGAACAGAGTGATGCGAAAGCAATCAGCACGTATGCATGTCAAATCTCATTTATCCTGGTATCACGGAATCTCAACCACGTTGACTCGTTGGTGTTGGAATAGACTATTAAAGACGTTTCGTTGAACCCCGCTTTATAGTTTCATCAATAACCAAAATACAACTCCTGCCTTCTTATTGTGTATTTTCATTCTGCTTAAAGTACTATGCTTCTTTTATATCTCTGTTTGTGCATGCACTTCCTCGTACCGGACCTCTAGTTTCATGTAAGTAGTTATTCACATCCAACTGTGTTGTACATAGGACATGGTTTATACCCACGTAGTGATCCTCAAATCGTTGGATTATTAACGTATTATTTCTAAACGTTTCAGGTCCGACTCTCCTGGCACGCCCGCAAGGCGTTCCTCGACTTCCAACCTAGCAGTAGGGGGAGGAATGGGCAGTCGAAGAAACTCGAATTCAACCATTTCTCCTTCACCACGCCCCTCCCTTCAAGATGGCTATGCCTCCCCTAGGGGTAGCACGCCTAACGTGTTTGGTAACAAATCACCGGCTGGTAATAAAATTGTCGCCAAGACTGGCCTCGGCCGAAGTGAGAGTCCGTCTGTGGTGAATTACGGGAAAAGTGCCGCAAGCTCCTTGACAAGTAATGGCAATGGTGGCGTTGGAGGCACTGGGACTCGATCTCGTAGCATGATCAAGTCATCTGGCTCGGATCTAAGTCTTGGTGGTGGGAAAATCTCACGAGAGAACAGCCGACAATATATTGCCACTTCCACATCACTCCAAAACAGGAACCTGGTGAGTACCTCACACCACCACCACTTGTTCTTCGCAATTATGCGCAAGGAGAGTGAAAGAAGAACCTCAATTGTGATCATTTTATTTCAGGTCTCGAGAGGATCATCTTCCTTGTTTTCTGAGAGAAGCAATTCCTCGAGTAGTTTGGGAGGTCATCATTCCCTACGTGTTGGTAGTGAAGGTTTGTCCAGAGAAACAATTGGCGGACCCCTTTCAAATTGTGACAGTAGCTCAGAAGTCTCGGACGAAGGCTACAAATCCAGCCACGGGGGTTCAAAAGCCGGTGAGGGGGCCACCACCTCCACTATCAGGAGCAATAGTCAGCATTCAAGTCAAGCCGATCAAAACATGACAGGTAAAGAGGAGGAACAATTTAGGGTGCGGATGAAAATAAGTTACCAACATATACTATCCCATTCCAGATCGACCAGAATCTAGTCTGACTGTGGCCTCGGAATGCAGTTCCACAATTTCCAGTTCTGATTCAGAGCATGGAGCAAATTCTATTTCACCCGCTTCCGAGAGCGCACTGGCCTCTCCGGAACCTCCAAATAACCAAATATTGTTGGCTGATGACGACTCAGAGTCGTGGCCAGAGCCCCCAGAGCCCTTACAAACTCTTGCCGTCAAGCCTACAACTAATACCAACAACAGCACCACCACCACCAACAACAACGGGAAGATGAGACGTCTCGCCAACACTTTGTCAAATATTAAAATCCCAAAGTTCAAGGGGGCCAGTCTCAGCCGCCAAAGCTCGTGCAACGCCTCTGATTCTGAGACCTTGTCGCCTCCTTCTCCATCTAGATCTGTTGGGAGCTATGGCGATTGGTCCACAACTAATAGGGCGGTCTCTCGATCTCGGTCTGTGAGCAGTGACACAGGGGACATGTCAACCCTCTCGCCGTTTAGACGAGGCACGAATGAGCGCCACTCCTATCGAGTTCCTTCGGCCACCTCAAGATACATGCAAGCGGCAGAAGCTTACACCGCATCAGCTCGAGCCGCCAGACAAGGACGCACGATATCCCGGCCAAGTAGCCGACAAAGCCAAACAACTCCCACAGGTCGAGGCACGTGGAGTGCCCGTACAAGTCGGGAACGTGTCGCTCTAACAGCTGACACTTACAAGAGCCCATATGGTGGTATTCGTACGGCCTCAGCGTCTCCCGGGCCAAATCGCCGGCAAAGGAAGATCAGCTCTTCGTCTTCAAATCAGGACGTTTCGGGTAACCAATCAAGAGGCCAGTCCAAGGTTCGTCAGCCTCCGTTGTCAACTCAATCCACCCCGAGCAAGAAGCCGGATGGCAGTGCTAGAAGGTCATCCAGAGAAATCACAGCCGAGTTGGAAACGGATGACGACGCCATCCTGAAACGCATGGAAGAGATCCTAATGACATATAAATCAAAGGTGGAAGACCACTTGGCCGCAGAAGGGCGCGAGCTGCCCAGCGATATATTTGAGGATTTCACGACGCAATGGGTGAACGAGGCCTCGCATTTGAATCAGACTATCAAGGGTAACAAGTCCCGAAGCTCAAGTAGTCAACGAGGATACTCACCAGTGAACGGCTCCCAAGATTTGATGATGCCTCCATCTGAAGATCATTCCAGATCGTCCACCCCTGTGATCCGGACCTTACCAGTTTGGCGGAAAGAGTACCGCGATGGACAGCGCGAAACCAAAATCCCAGTTCCAACCTTCTACAATAGTCCCATTCCGAGTGAAACTAATATTTGATCCTCGTCCGCCAATCTGTCATAACGAGGGGGTTTGAACTAAAAATGGGTTAACCGTACTTACCCTCTAAAAACGTTCATCGAATTAACGTTGTTCTGAAATGCTTGTTATTCCTTCTTCTTATTCTGAATGATTTCTTGGCAAATCGTTATTGATCAAGGTCGTTTCAAAATAGACTCCAAATTTAATAACCAGTTAACTCACCCTTGTTTGATCGCCAACTGTTGTGAATTTGCGGTGGCATTTTCCTCTACAAGTGGAATGGATGAAAAGGTTTAAACTTAAATACAGAATCGATCCAGTTGATTAGACTGGCTGTGATAGTACATAAAGTAAACACCTATTTTCTTTAATGATAACTCCAAATAAAAACACCTATTATGAATCATATATGTTGTCAAAAGTTATTTCCCAATTTCGCCATTCACCGTCGCAAAAGGGGACCTTGGCGTTTGGAAGAGATGGACCAAAAGGGCTCTTCTTCCGAAAAAGGGCTCAATCGAAACCGAAAACAGCATAATAGGAATTAAAAAATTGTAGGAGGGCACTGTTTTTCTCGACTTTTATTTCAAAGGTTTTTAGATCCCCTGGACTTCGCAATAAATAATGACAAAAGATGTTTAACCGACTCTTTTGGTGAAAAATAACAACGAAAGTAGAAGGGTTTGTTAAACACTTTGTTTAGTTCATCTAAAAGTAAGATCCTTTGCTTTGGCAAGAGGAAGGTAGAGATGTCCATTTACGTCCTCGGTGGTAGACCGATATCTGTTGTGAATCAAATTTCTGACTTGGGCGTACATTACGACGGAAAGCTGTCCTTTTCAATTCAGTGCGCCAATTAACTAAAAAAGTGACAAATCATGCGAATGCTGTGGTAGGCATTATCAAACGTTTTTTCACTACAAGACGTCTTAGTTTTCTTCGGCCTTTGTTCACTTCCTACGTTAGACCAATTCTCGAATATGCTTCATCAGTTTGGTCACCAAGTTAGAAATATGCTGCCGAACTTCTCGAGTCGGTCCAAAGAAGAATGACGAAATTGGCAAGGGAAACGTTCGGGATGAGTTATATGGATCTTTTGCACCACCGGGGTCTCCCTTCCTTAGAGGCACCCATTCCTTGTAACGGTAATAAAAATCCGCAACCAATCTCCAAAAAATTGGCGATCCTGTTAAGAGAAGGCCTTAAACTTTACCATGAAATAAATAACTTTAAAAGTTTTTGAGTTATTCCCACTTCTTTTCTAATTCTAAACAAAAATGGGCTTGGGGTATTTCAATTATTGCAATAACTTTTCACAACCCTACTTCAAAACATGCAACTGTTTCAAAAGAAAACAACTAGTCAAAAATGCTCATTTTTCATTGAGTTCTGTAAAATCATATTTAGAGTAATGACATATATCACATTGGATGAGGGTCCAATCTTAGGATCAGGCACACATGGCATCAAGGCATTTCAATGGTCTCAAAAAATCGGTTGTCTCTTCAGTATAAATCAGGAGGCTTCAGATCAATGATTCCGGCTGGTGTGGTTAGTAAATCTTGAGAATGTTCCATTAATCGTTCCAAGGCCTCGTCTTTAAGCCTTTCCTCCCAGGTTAGGAATATTTCTTTGGGACCCTTTTGAGGGGGCGACACGTTTCCATACTTGCCCCCGCCATAAAATGGCCTCAAGTGATGGAATAGATATTCCAATTGGTACATTTTTGAATTAGACAGTATCCCATTGAAAGTAATAGCATAGTTGGAACAGCAATGTGGTCCATCTTGAGAGAGATACAACGAGTCTTTCCAGTACCTCTCAAAGACCGAAACACCCCCGGGGAAAAGCAATTTTCTGAAAGAGAAACCGTTGAATCGCCCGCGTCCTAAATGATCCCTTGTGTCCTCAGGTTCGATTCCGAGTCGTCGGAGGTGTTTCCCCAAATACCAATCTCCATTTTTCCAATATTTTCCGCCTTCTCGACACTTTTTAGTGGAATTGAATACGTTCAAAAATCGACTCAATGTTCCGCCTGATAAGGCATATCCGGCATTATCCCAATTGTATGTCTCGCCCCAAAACTTCATTGCATGCCCGAGATAATGAGGCTCACTATGATTCCTGGGAGCTAGAAAGTAACGAAGATTCTCCACAAGGACAAATGCTCGCTCTTGAGCGGTGAAGATCCATGGATCTCCTTCGACTTGTTGAAGAGCCAGACAGACCAATTCAAAGGAGGACTTGGCTTCGAACTTTTTTATTGGAATGGTGTCGTTTTCGATCTTGTGGCTAAAGAAGAGTATTTTATTGCAATGCCGACCCCAGGTCTGTAGAACAGTATCAGCCCCACGGGAAGTTTCTGGGAACACTATACACGTGATTGGAACACGATTGAAGAGGAAATGGGCTTCAGTTGCAGGATTAAGTGAGTACTCGTCCAGGTGAGACATGTTGTAGCGAATCACATCCGGATCGTATGGGACAGATAACCCTTCATGAGCAGACCATAACCACTTTTCGTACCCGAAATCATATGGGCGGGTTAGCAATGCATCGTCTTGCAACGTGTTTTTTGCAGAATGGGTTTGATACATATGCACTATCACAGCAAGAAGAGCACCCATGAAGAAAGATACACAAAAGCAGAACTTCATATCGACCAAGAACTTGCGTTTGAATTTGCGGAACAAAAATCTAAGCCTCACCATGGACTTCATTTTGAACTAGTGTTAAGAATAGTTTTTTTGTTTTGCTGGAGATAAGCTGTTTTTTGTCACGACCACTTCCAACCTCAAAATTCACAGGTATGATTTGTCTTTGGGCTGGCTTTTGGCTCAGAGGACACGTTGAACTCTTGGCTTGATTGCGCCACAGAAGGCGAGTTTACCTGTGTTGATATGAGTGTACTGTATGAGCGAAACAAGACAAGAAATAAACAAATGTTTGCCGCTAAAAGCAACACCATATATTTGAAGTGTGCTGATTTTATTAAAATTGATGTTATAAAGTGTGGGTAAAAGGGATTGATTCTAGGCGAATATAATAATTAAGGGGCTTTTCTCTTAGCTGGAGTAGCATTTTCGACGTAAAGTTCATCTAAAACGGACAATCCCAGTTCGTGGCCGTTCTCTTTCAATACAAACTCGTCATTGTCACCAAAAAGGTTGAATCCAAGCTCCTTTTCAAGATGTTTCATAACCTCAATGTTGGGCGTGTTTGTTTCTAAGAGGACGGAGTTGGGTTGATGATTTTGAGGCCATGAGCCGGATTTCTTTTCAAGGAGCCTTCTACGTCTGAGATCGCGATAGAGTTCGGCGGACACTTGGATTAAACGGGCTTCATTACGATAAGAGCGCTCGATTTGAAGGTTCCACAACTGCATAAGGAACGGAAAGTCGTCTTTGGGGTTCTTTTCTAGGAGATCCGTCAGTTTCATGGCCTCGGGCAATTGGGCAAATAAGTTCTGGTAGAAGTTCTCCGGCAATCCGTCGTAATTAGAATCTCGTCGGATACTTCGCCGCAAATGAGATCGGGCTGTGCTGTTGACTAAGTCTGAAGGCGCAGGGAAGACATCGGAAGTTTGGGCTAAGTTGACGAGCCAATCTTGAAGATAGGATTCCATTTCTAAGCGGATCAATACCTCCGGATCTATATTCACCTCCTGTAGACGAAGAGCAAAACACATTACTCTAAGATCTGAAAAGGGACAAGCAACAAATCCCGCTTACTTTGGCGAAATCCGAGATACTTCGGATGAGTTCCTTTTGCAGTTCCCCTCGTCCTTGGCAATGGAACATGAGATGTGGATCCAGATTGGGTTTATCGCCACTTATTGTGATGCGGCAAATCGGACAAGTTACGCTAAAAGGAGGCAATTTGATGGGATGTCACGGTGTAATCGCTAGTCGGACACTGGTTTCTTTTTAATCCAACTTACTGCGAGGTCATTTTGAGCTTTAGTGACAGAACATCCATGTCAAAGACGATATCCGTGACCGCACATCCGTGAAGGGTTATCAGATGTCGCAGAATACCGTCTTGATCGAATTTTCGCGTACCCGCACAACCAATCGGGCAAAGGAACACTTTACTCGGCTCCTGTTCGATCTCTGGCTTCTAAAATAAGCACCCTTAACTTTGAATAACCCGTAGAAACATGCCTTCCAAACGACTACAACGGACTTGGATCACCTTACCCGTGCACAAACATGAATGGCTTCATCCTCCAAATCTTCGAATTCCACTTGACATGACTCACAAGTGGGGAAAACCCGTTCCGCCATCAAATGCATCCACAAGGCCACATCCGATGGGAGCCGCAGTCCACAAATTGGGCATAATGAGCAACGACTAGCCCAAGTGACATCATTCTGCTGAGCCGTGGTTCGACTCGGTGTGTTGGCGTGAACAGTGCGGGCATGTTCGAAGGCCCGTGCCGCATGGATTTGATCCTCGCCGCACACGAAACACGTAAAATTGCGTCGGGTACGTGCGCAATACGGCGTCTCGGGACTGTATGAAACCGGTGCGGGAGCAAGGGTCACGAGTCGCCTCAAGCGGTCAAAGGCCTCCACGGCCTCCACTTGATCGTTCCAGGGGTGATTGGGCGTGTTCTTGGATCCCATGCTGTGCACAAGCTCCCCCAGCACTTTCACCCACTCTCAGGAGCTCCACTCACTCAGCACTCAACAGGGAATGATGAACATTGAACATTAGAGCATAGGAAGAGCATGCCATACTGACTTAGTGGAGCACTCGGGAGAGGTAGACACAGACAGACAACGAGAAAGAGCAGGAGGATGGATAGTAAAGTAGTACTATAGAAAGAAATTTACTTTGAAGGGAGCAGGAGTTGACTAGAAGTGGATGGATGGATGGATGGATGGAGCTTGAACCAAGGAGTGGAATGGTTGCACATGTAGTAAAGTGTCGGCCTGCAAGGATTGTAGGGATAGTAGAGGGCTGTTGGTTGTCGTCATTTTGGCGGCCTGGATTCGATTCAATGAGCCGCATCCAGAGGGAACGAACCGATCCTACGCAACTTTCACCAGATCCCTTTCCTCTATGAGTTTAGAGTATTATTCATTTAATTCGAACGAACGAAAGTATCTTGAAGTTCTGTCAACGAGGGGGTAATCATGTCGATCGATAATCATGAAAGTCAGAATGTCAGAATATAGGATAATTTTCAATTAAAATGGGCCTCGGGAGTTGTTGCCGGGTGATCATCAAAATGATATATGATGTCAACGAATATACTCGACAAGATAGTCGACAAGTTATTGAAAGTTCGTGGAATAAACATGGCCAATCTCTACTACTTTTCTCTTACCGATGATCCGTCTTAGCTTTCAAAAGAAAATGTCTTTTATTGACAAATTTGAGGCAAACCTATTCAAACCCGAGATTGTGCACCATTAGAGGGAACTTGATTCTTCAATTGGGCCTTGAAACACCAATATCCTGAGGATTGCCTTGTTTTCACAAGCGGGTCAATTCTTCCAAGAGTCTCTCTTTGCCGCTCGCAGAAAGATGGTAAGATTAGAATTGCTCACCTCAAGAAACTTCAACATGTCCCATTACTTGTTTTTAGTGCAAGTGTTGATCAAATGTGTAAATCCACGTTAGTACTGAACCGAACGGGCTCTTAACCGAAACCGAAAGTTTTGGCCGAAAGAGGGCATAACCGAAACTGAACTGAAACCTAAATCGGAAGAAAGTGCTTAAATTTTTTTTTTGTTCATGTGTTCGATTGCAAATTTTAAAAATATCAGAAAAAATAGTTTCAGATGTTCTGGGACTAAAAATTCGTAGATTTCGCCATCAAACTCCGTTCTTCGAAATGGGTGTTGGCTTTAGATTTCGGTCGGTATAACCGAAACTGAAAGTTTGTCGTTGTCATTTTTCTTCCCTCAAAAAAGCGCTTTTGGTTCATCATATTACGACATCACTAATCGAATGCTTCAATGATATTTATTTAAAACATTTATTTATTATTTAAAATTTATTTATTTAAAAACAGGATTATTACAAGTGGATCGTTCATTGAAGTTCAGGGAACATTGAGCAATGGTCACAGAGATCATTTAATTCAGGGGTTGGCAACCATTTTTAGGTCAAGGGCTACCAAATTTGATAAAATGTTGTCAGGGGCCCATCAAACAGACGTTGGTAGGTTCAGGGGCCCACAAATTAACGATTGAAGAGCTTTGGGCCCAAGTACAGTACTATGGACGTCTCGCGGGCCCACTATTATGGACTTTCCCCATAGCTCCTGGGTCTACCAAAGACCACCCTTGAGCCTGCATGTGGGCCGTAGCCCATCGGTTGCCAACCCCTGATCTAATCCAACCGACCATAATCAAACAAAATGAGGGATTCACATTAAGACAAAGTTAGCTCTTCTTTAAACCACAGTTCCAAATGAAATACGTGCAGTGATGCGAGGTGATCTAGATCTGTCCCGTGATAGCAAAATTTAGGAATGTCTAATTGGACGTGTGTTTTTGCAACATAGGCCGCCAACTCACCCAATAAGATCTCATAAGTGATAAAACGATCGATATTAGCTCATTTTAATGGCCATAAAAATACAATATTAGCATTCCCATTCCTCTAATCAGAGTCGCTTGTTGATGAAGTACAAGGAGGAACAAGTCGTTGGTTGTTACCATGGTTTGGGCCATGGCCCCTTTCAAGAGCGTCAACTCGAAGTGAGAGCCGACGCATGTCTTCTTTAAAGGCTTGAACTTCTTGATTCACATCGCGAACTTCTTGAATGAAATTTTGGAACCCACGGTCGACATGACTTGTGAGAGCCCGTATATCCCGCTGAATATCATCAAGTTTGATTAGAATCAGGTCTAGTTTGTCGTCGGATTGAAATTGAACCATGATTTTCAACGTAATCCTGGGTAATTGGTGAGTGAAGGCGTGTCGATCAAATAACTCGTTTGTGCTTTAGTTTGTACTAGAGCACTATAATAAAAGAGTACAGTCATAAAGTGCGCCATCTAGTGGATTTCATGCGGCAACAGCCCGCCGTTCCCATGATACTCACATTTTTGAAGATTGCGACGGTCATTCATCAGTTTTG
>CM021323.1:10983791-11080245 GCA_010645155.1 Tigriopus japonicus
AACTTCTTTCTAACCTTTGGAATTTTAGACAACGACCTCCCTTTTGACACCATTTCTGGGATACTGAGGGACAAACAAACCTCGTCAAAAAGTGAAATCAGCCTATTTATGGCGTCATCTATGGATGATTCCTGCTTCAGAATGGAAATCAAATCCAACTCTTCCAATCTTTCAACAATAAGAGGCCAATGTTCCTCTTTGAACTTGAACTTTGCCAGACCCACCTTTTGTGCAGGTATAACTCTAGAAATTGAAAGAAAGAAAGAAAGATTGAGGACAAATATACGCGAAAAACCGTTAAACTATCATTATTTTCCATAGAATGAATTTCTTTCTTTTCTGAAGAGATGAGGTGGTCTTCACAGTATTAAAGGACAGGTTGATGCAGTCTGCAATTTCTGAG
The DNA here is from genome assembly GCA_010645155.1 of Tigriopus japonicus. Taxonomy (NCBI): domain Eukaryota; kingdom Metazoa; phylum Arthropoda; class Copepoda; order Harpacticoida; family Harpacticidae; genus Tigriopus; species Tigriopus japonicus. Next base: position 10,984,195 of record CM021323.1, read on the forward strand.
AGAGTCTTCCTGGGTAGTGATGTGGCTTGATGCTGATTTTCGATCTTCAAGCTGTTGAGGCTGAGTCAAAAACGATCTTGTATTGGAATGGAATCAGAATGGAATCAAGCTTTTTTGCTGATATGGGCCTTTTAACAAGGTGGTTAGGGTGACTGCCTTTTTTGATATCTTCCATTGCTTGGTTCATAAAATGATTCACGAAGAGGACAAAATTGTTATTTTTTCCAAATTTTATGCTAGAAAATAAAATTTGATTTGTATAGGGACATATTTATTATATTAAACCGAACAAGTTGCATCCAGTTACTTCATGAAAATACCATCATGCCATTACTCAGCCACACTTATTATTTTGATTGGAAGGTTTACTAATTGCAGCCCTGCCGTTTTTTCTCATTAATAACCTGTATGAATTGCCAATTGACTACATATTCCTGAATTGGGCAATGCAAGTGTCCAACTTGTTTGAGAAAAATGAATTTGATTGCTGTTATCTTTTAATATTTCATGTTTTCAACATGTTTGTTAATTTATTGTTAAAGTTTTCTAAGCAAGAAGCAGGTTTGGCTTCAGAAAAATGGATTTAGCAAAGCTATTATCTGACAAGGAGTGCAGGTGTTCCGCAGGCTCTTTGTTTCATTCAACTCAACTATTAGTATTAGTCCAAACTAATTTCCGGTGAAATGCTAAATATATTTGTTCTTGTTTGAACCAATTCATGCCACATATTGTCAGTTGACTTTGCCTTTCCAGTGTGTATGCTGGATTCACTATTAGGGCTTGTGTCAATCAATTGGTGTCCCTTAAAAACAACGGTTCCAAAATATCAAAGCAGATATTTACTGCCACAACAAAAAACATCAGGAAGTGTCCCTACAAAAATATGTTATAAGAGACATTACCAATAAACATAATGTAACCCATTAATAAATATACACGTTCACTTGCGCATTTTATCACTGTTTATTTCAAAACAATCATTATTGTCACACAGAAAAATGAAACACGAAACTAGTGAAGAAGTTTACCACATAAAAAGTACCATTGCCACTTGGTTAACACAAAATGTGCCCTTTATTACTTTTTATCTTGAGAATTTGATTAGAGATGTTGAGAAATATAATGAAACGGCTACGATATTTCATTGGAATTTTAAGTTGTGGGAGCTTTCAAATCTCTATCAATTTATGCCAGTTTCTTAAATCTGGTTTTAATGGTTCAAATGTCGCAAACTAATCGCATCATGGTCCCGTTATAAGTGTTCCATAATAGAAACATGCTCAAGCCATCTTAAAAAGCCAGACAAAATGGAAACATCATTTTTCCACTGAATATTGGTTTTGTTTGGGACAAACGTTGTTCTAAATTCATCACACATGGTAAAGCAAGTGAATTTGATAAGAGTAACTGTAGGATTTCCGCTTGGAAGCCTTATAAATTTTAGGTTAAAATTGGTGGCACTGAATCAGCTGCAACTGAATCAAGCATGCTTGATTCTTTCCGAGCCTGATCGTCTTATAAAGCATCGGAATCAATGGCATCAAGCCAGTCAGCTTGTTTAACATCAGTAGTGAAAAGTAGTGATGTGTTTCGAACCGGGAGTGCTGCTATTTTTTACTCGGAAGTTTATCATTGTTGATTAGGGCAGGTTGGATTGAACGTTTTTAAAATGACCTATGCAGCGACCAATTTGGCAACACTCGAACTAGTTCGATTTCGAGTTCCATCAGTAGTTATACTTTTGGATTTCGAGTTGGCAGTGCTGCCATATTTTATGGCGTGTCTAGTTGAGAAGATTAGTTGGAGGTCAACTTTTTGACCTTAAAATCCAAAGTGGCAAAACTCGACCAAAAATCCAACTCGAAACACATCAGTAGTGAAAAGCTCTACTTCCTGACAAAAAAAGCATGAACAAAAGGTGTTGTGGTTTAAAAGTAATTAAATGATGCTGTGTATTGTAGCATACGTTATCTTTTAGTTGTTAGTGACATTCCATTGACCTCAAGCTGATGACAAAATGATTGCTTTTCGTGTGAAAACTGATAAATTGCTTTTATGGTCAATTTGCACTAGTAAGATTTTTAGAAGTAGTTGGTAATTTGTAAAAAAAATCGTCAATTACATGGCTTCATTCTGCCCAAAAGTGTAATTGATTACAATTACGCGTAGTTATAATTGCAATTGCAATTGCTCTTCATCCCTGATAACATGCACTAGGTGTCACTTATGACCGGGCTCTTTACTTTCAGTTCTCTAATTCAGACTTCTTAACAATCAGTCACTACCGTCTCTACGTTCTTAATTTCTTATTTGGAGTTCTGAGGAGCGTTGCCCGGTGGTCGCCAAAAAATTGGCAACTTTTGAAACCTGAGGCTAGTTTTTTAGACGCAAAAGAGCGATCTCAAGATCGTACTTAAGTACTCTAAGTCCGATTTTGAGATCGATCTTTGTGTCTAAAAAAACTAGACCTCTAGTGGTCACGGGGAAAAATATTGGCCGTCGGGGGAAAATTGGTCGTCAAATTGCAACTTTTGAAACTGGATGACCACAAGAGAATAAAAGAGCAGAGCCTAATTTGGCAATTCAAATTTGCCAAAACTTGCCAAAAAATTCTTCTGAAATTTTATAGTACAGAAACACACAAAGTGGTTGTAAAATCGAAGCTTTTTATTTTTTTGGCCATCAGTCATAGATAGATTCATATTGAAGAAAGCCCTTAAAACAAGTTCATGACTTCAGTGAAGTATGGCATCTGAAATATCTAAAACAGCGGAATGGTAAAAGAACAATGTTTGAACATCATGTTAGGATTCATTTGAAACCCATAAAATGGTAAGACAAGAAAAGGGAAGAGAGCATCATTCATCCTTGAAAGAGAGGTTGTGAATTTACTGTGTTCGTCCAAGGACACTATTAGTATTTAGGTTATCTCTGGTTCGTCACAGCATTTCAATTTGTATAATTGTTTCTATTCTCTTAGGGAGGAGAAGCGGTTGGCGCAATTTCTTATAATGGTCTTGTCTACATTTCCCAACATCAGTTGAGCATATAAATGGGATTTCACACATTTTGAAGCTTCTTTTTACGTTAAAACCTGGCCAACCATTTTGCGGACTGTTAGTTTAAATTTGCTCGCGCAACCTCTAAAGTCAGGGTTTAGACGCAAGAGGATGCGAAGGATCCCAACGTCTGGAGTGAACAAACGATAGGGTCGTGTTATGGACTTATTATTCACTATTTTATACCAATTCAGTGCAAGAATTGATAAAATCATTCTGGCATGTGCTTCTATCTCTTTAACTTAAATGCAGCTCATTCTTGGGCAAATGAAGAGCATCGATGAACATCAGCCCTACTAAACTCAATCTGCAATACCACTGGTTTAAGATAAAAAGTACCTAACAACACTATCAAAGTGAGGAATATGGTGCTTTATGAAGGTTATCAGTCCCTTATCGCAATCTTCATGAACAATGATTAAAAGGGATCATCAAGAGCTTCATTGCTGAAAACAGAGCAACAATTTGCTAAACAGGTGCCAATTATTTATGAAACTCGGTCTGAGCATAGGTAAACCCGTTGTCCGAAGTTGGTATTATTATATCAAGATTATTCCTTAGTTAATTTAAGATCAATTATAACTCAAATAAGCTTTGCAACTTTTGCTTTACTCGCTTACAAAACACCTAGTCGTTCGGGTTTTTTTCCCATCTTGATAATTTTTGTTTTTCCCCGCTCAGAAAAAAGCATGAAAAGCAAAACATGTTATGATATCGTCCAAATCCTGAATATGGTCCAACGTGACACTAAAGTGACTTAACTTGTAAGTTTCCCTCTCTTGACTTCAAATTTCCAAGTTTTTGAAACTCTAATATATAATAATTTTCTTCTATTTTCTCTTTTGCATTGCATATTGGCCGTCATGCCAACAAATATGATTGAACATATTTTTGATGATGATTGATCCAACTCAGTCATGTCAAATTTCTGAAAACGGAAGGCGTCATTAGGAAAAACAATGACAGGAAATGGAGCGCTATCTAATGCCGTAACTTTGTTCGGAAATGATGTTGGCTATCAAACTCCTTTTTGGTTCGTCTTTTGGCAATTTGACGCCAGTTTAACGCTCCGTTTTTGGGGTCGTTTTGGTAAACGCGTCAGCCGTACTTCGCTTTCTGCGGTGAGAGGTCCTTGGTTCAGAAAAGTAGCCGAGCCAGTGACACGTGGGTTTGTTTATTTTCCACTTTCCCCTCAAATCGCGGGGGTTTTTGGGTTTGGCCGACCTTTCTCTGAGATTGACCATGTCGACGTCGTCGTTGTCAAGGAGCTACGGACGCGACCAGCGCCAACGAAAAAATATCCCGGTATGTTTAAGCGTGAACCCTTTCATTCACGGCGCCAGTCCTTCACGCGTTGGCCGTAATTCGCGTTGCAGATGTCATCGGGAGGCTCACGACTCAAGGGCGCCTCCGTCCGTGGATCAGGACGCGGCGCGAAACGAGGACGGGCTCAGGCTCCGTCCGATCGGGACAACCTCGAGGCCGAGAATGAGGAGATTTTGAGCGATGCGTCCGACGTGGAAGGCCGTCCCGATGCCGGATACGAAAGTGACGCCGACGATCCCGACAAGTTGGAAACGCCCGAGGCCAAACGACTCCGATTGGCGCAAGCCTATTTGGAAGAGATCCAGCGTGAAGGTAAAGACGAAAAGCCGCTGAAAGGCCACGTCATTTTTAGTAAAGAGAAAGGAAACTCGAAACCTTCGATGGGATTCATCGGGCTGGAAATTCACCCGCTCCTACTGGCGGCGGAGATAGCTTGAATTTTAATTTCTAGCTTGAATGGCAGACAGCCAGCCGGAGAAAGTGCAAATGACGGTCAAGTTTTACTTGAACTCGCCTGTACTGTGTAGGGGATGGAGAGGGAACTGAGCGATTTATTTGGAGATTTCGTAACTCGATTCAAATCATCCAAACATCGTAACCAACTCCATTTCATGTCAACCTGGCTCTGATTTTTGTTTCACGTTTAGAACGGGAAAGGGCGCAAGATGAGGCCAGTCTACGGCAAGCCGTCAATTTACGTCTCCGGGACGATAATTTGGAAGAAGCCGGTAAGCTGAAACGACTCGTGGCCGATCGTTATGAGCCCGTGCCCACGCAACATATCCGACGTCTCAAGGACAAGAATCACAAACTCGCCATCACCTGCCTCTGCGTCTCCAATGACGGGCGCTTCATTTTTTCGGCTTCCAAAGATTCCAGTCTAATCAAATGGGACTTGGCCACCGGAGAAAAATTATTCAAGATCCCCGGAGGCCGTCGAGGCCAAGAAGCTCGACATAAAGGTCATTGCGCTTGCATCAACGCGATGGCCATCTCCACCGATGGGAAATTTCTAGTGAGTCCGCCAAGTTTGACCTAAAACTTGAGAGACAGGCGCTTGATGGGTTCTTTTTTTTGTTTCTTTTAGGCCACTGGAGATAGTGCCAAAGTGCTACATATCTGGAATCCAGACACTTTCGAAATCGTCAAAACCTTTCAAGGCCATCGAGATGCCATTTCCGGACTGGCTTTTCGACGGAAAACGCATACACTTTACAGTTCATCGTTAGATCGTGCCGTCAAAATATGGAACCTGGATGAAATGGCTTACGTCGAAACTTTGTAAGTTACAAGTTTTATTGATTGGCGTCAAGACCGAGCTCCACATGATGCTTTATTTTTACCGTTAGATTCGGCCATCAAGACAAAATCACGGCTGTGGATGCGGGATTACGCGAACGAGCCATCACTAGTGGTGGTCGTGACGGATCCGTTCGGGTGTGGAAAATCATCGAAGAATCGCAATTAGTCTTCAATGGTCCGGCTACCTCGACAGATGCCGTCAAACTGATTAATGAGGATCATTTTGTGACTGCCGGAGAAGACGGGTAATAAGAAATTCTAAAAGTAATCATCTTTAAAAGTTTACCTTTGTCCTTATGTTAAATTGATTTCCAGTCATCTCGCGCTCTGGACTGTGATGAAGAAAAAGCCTCTGTGTTCTATTTCTCATGCTCACGGATTGGACCTAACCAACGGGGAGCCCAATTGGATCTCGGCTATTGCCACCCTGCCCATGACCGACCTTATCGCTTCCGGTAGGTTGAATAATGATGTCCTCAAATTTTGTCATGGACCGAAAGGCTATCGACTGACATTTCGGTTTCTGTAATGCTTACCGAAAGCAGAGAGAGATACTAAATGGAGTTCGATAGAAAATTCGAAGTTTTTGTCGGTCCTATAACATCAATTATGGGATGTCCGTGCTTTAAAAACATGTGTGATGGATATTTAAAGGGATTTTTGTATGTCTACAATCTTGAACACAGGTGATTTTGGTTTTGGTCAGGAACCCTTTCGGTTCATCACTACCACAAATGAATATTTTTCTAGATGAATAACGCGTTTTCTTTCGTGTTCCAGGTTCATGTGATGGGTTCATCCGGCTTTGGAAATGTGCGAATGGATTTCGCCAACTGCAACAAATTCAGTTAATTCCCATGGTTGGGTTCGTGAATGCCTTGGCCTTTACCTTGGATGGCAAAACTTTGGTGGCTGGAATGGGTCAAGAACACAGACTTGGCCGATGGTGGCGTCTAAAAGAGGCCAAAAATGGATTGGCCGTCATTCCTTTGGCAATCAAGGACGAATGAATCGCGATTTAAATTATGTTTATGCTCACCCACGCAGGAAATATAAAACGAGAAAAAAATCCTCATTGATTTAGTTGGTTTGAGAAGGAGTAAAAAAATCCAAGAAGAGTCGCAGTGAACGCGAGTCAAAAAATATCAGGTCATGAAAAACATACTTGCATAACAAAGTTTTCTCCTCTGCTCAAAAGGCTTGTAGAAAACTGAAAATATACTTAAGTGATCGATAAACTTAATTGAAAAACAAGTTTTAGAATTGCTAATTTCCCGTTTGGTTCTCGTCGATTATTTACTTGAGAATCGAACTTCCGATGAATGCCATTTTGACCGCTAGGGTGCGCTGATCCTAACGTGTGGAATCTGTGGATGAACAGCGTACCAAATTTGCTAAATGTTTAGGCTCAGACAATTCCGGCTGCAGGGTGAGAAACACCGTCTATCAAAAGTAAAAAATCATAATTAGGTTTTAATTATCTTTTGAAGCCCAGAAAGTAACTATGCCTTATAAAACATACAATCTGCAAAGCAAAAAGCGGTCAAATCATGGAAGAATTGTAAGCTAGTAAGGAAATATTCTTTTATGAAGTCTGGAACGAGTCAAATCCCTTCCTAAAAGGAGAAACTACGCCTAACCATCATCCACCTGCGCCCGTGTAAGGCTGGCAAAAGAGACATTCGTCAATGGTAAATTTCAACCGGACACAACTGTTCGACGATGTTTCGTGACCTTTTTCACGGGCATTGTTTGTACCCACATCTTGGATGGAACAAATATGACCTACCCTATTTAAAAAAAAGACTCAACTGGAATCCACTTGCCACGCTCAATTCCACCTCCAAACCTAAGATCTATTTGAATCGCTGAATAAAATGATCGCTTAGGGTACTTCGTCCTCGAAATGGCGCTAACGAGCGCGTCACCCTGTTCAAGCGGAAACGTAGTCACCCAACTCCGCCTCTCTTCTTCCTCTTTTCCATCAACATGGCACCGAAGAAGGACACAGAAGGTAAGAGGCTCCACATTTCTTGACCATTTACACGTTACATTCATCTCCGAAAAGGGTCCACCTCTAACCTCGATTGGCTGTGAGTCCGGCCCACCCGTTAATATCCTCCGTATGGAACGAGTGGCGCGGTTTTGTTTAAAAAACTGAGGCCTTTATGAGGGTTAGGAAATGTGGATCGGTGCCAAAATCTGTGCCAATCTCGTTCATCCGGGCTTTTATAGCTAGACTCTTTGAAAGGATTCACACGACAAGAGTTGGCCACCCTTTTCTGAACCTTGGATGAAAAAACCAAATCGATTGATTTTTCTTGAACGCGAAACAAGAGCGGTTTTCTATTTTTGTTACAAGATTCGTAATTTGAATCGAAAGAAGCAACATGTGCTCGTTAGATTGTGGGATTTGTTCCAAGTGGGAGTGATCAGAGATCGGAAAATGGAATATTTTCAAGCCTCGAAAACGAGAAGCTTAGAAGATCTAGGCCTCGCTTAGGGTCTTAGTTAATTTCTTTAGAAACTCGCAAATTATTGAAAATTTTGGGATTGAACCATTGATTGAAATGAAGAAACCCTCCTCAAAGTAGCCGCAGGTCAGATCAAAATTCTGACGCAAGTCATAGGGAGCGAGAAAAGAAAAATCTCAGCCGCATGTGGGTTTAAGAAGACGTAGGAAAATTATTGTTTGCTCGAAAAATAAGAGAAATCAAAGAAATCAATCAAACTCGAAACATGAAATTAAAAAAAATATCGCTTGGAATGATAGTCTGCGAGATTCATAATTTTTCAAGACACCTCGTATTGTGACGCCATGCTTTTTTGATCCTGGATCCTGTAACGAGGGATTCATCTGAAAGATACGTCGTTTGTGAAAGACTTTATTATAACCCGATATAGCGAATTAATTTTCTATGAAAATCTGTTAGTAATATCTACTTGTGTTCTTTTTCAGCTTCGAAGGGCAAGAAGCCCGTGCCCAAGAAGACCTCCGAGAAGAAGGATGCCGGCGCGGCCAAGGAGGCCAAGACCCCGGTGGCCAAGAAAGCGCCGCTGAGGTCGGTTCAAAAGGCTCAGAAGGTCCAGAAGAAAGTGGTCAAAGGCACCCATGGCACGCGCATCAAGAAGGTCCGTACCACGGTGCACTTTAAGCGACCGCAAACCTTCCGACCCGCTCGTCAGCCCAAGTTCCCCCGCAAGGCCATCCCCAAGAGGAATCGGTAAGATCATGAAGGATTATTCCTCGATTTAGAACGACTTTTCGTTTTGGAATCTCCTGATGATCTTTGGTTTATGATTTAGACTGATTCATACCCCATATTTGCTGTTCACACTCTGATTGAAAAACATGAAAAAAGACCACTTGGTTGACCGAGTGAGCGCCTGGGCTTAATGAATGTGATCTTTTTTTCTTCAGCATGGATGCTTACAACATCATCAAGCACCCTCTGACCACTGAGTCGGCCATGAAGAAGATCGAGGACAACAACACCCTGGTATTCATCTGTAATATCAAGGCCAACAAGCACCAGATCAAGGCCTCCGTCAAGAAATTGTACGACATCAATGTGGCTAAGGTCAACACTCTGATCAGGTAAAGATCTCTTCCTTGGTCAAAACAATAAATTCAGTATCAAAAATCATGATGATAAACATCGGATCCAATTTCTGAAATCCATTGAGGATAAACCCTTAGCTGTTCACACTCTGATATCCCCGCCAATGATCATATGGTACTCATTGGTGTCAAATGGCCAAGATTAACTTGTTCTTTTTTGTTTCTTCCTATTCAACAGGCCCGATGGACAGAAGAAAGCTTACGTGCGACTGGCTCCCGATTACGATGCCTTAGATGTGGCCAACAAGATTGGAATTATATAAATCGCTGTGTTTGCTACTACCCGGGGTTCACGCCGATTGAAATACAATCTTGGGATATGTCATTTCCATGTCCTTATTTGTATTTTGTATTAGGGAAATGGTTTTGTTATTCACGGGGCATACTTTGGGTATTAGCGTTTCTTAAGAAGATAGTTCATCATTAGCCACATAATTCTTATACATGAAAAATCGAAACTTTAAACTTCAACCGATTTTTTTCAAAATCTCTATTACCTAACCTAGAGTATCTTTAACATTGCAAAAGATTTTTTATAGAAAAATTATTTGAAGTCCTCAAGGTATATTTATTTTACTTTGAGCTATTTTGACATTGCCACCAAAACTCGAGGAAAATCGCATTTTCTTCATACTTTTCCTCGAGCCAATTTTCAATTAAAGCTTAGTTTTTGCATGAACTGTGAGTTTTGCTTGGACTTCATTCATCATAAAAGGAATTTAGACGCACTTTCCTGGCCTCCCAAAACAAATTTTCTCGCCTTCAATCAGAAGCATTGGTCAAGGATTGGTGAAGGTTGTATGTTAATGACGTGTCTACGTATCCCATCTTTACAAACATACATTATTATTTAATATTAGAAGGATTAGAACTTGATTCTGTCATCATTCATATCAGAACGCCTCAATATTAAGATATTGAAATCATATTCAAGAATTGCGTACATTGTGCGTCTCGTAAGAATTCCAGAGCGAGAAAAAGCGAAGCATTTGGGGCGAAATAATAGGCATGGGTCCGGGGCCTCGCTCAAGAACGTCATTCGTTGCAATTTAAATCGTCAGTAATGTAAATGACTTAAGTTCAATTACATGTCACGTCCATTTGTGCAGGTCCATTGTCACATCGCAATTTGCAACTTCAAAATGATAATCTTTGCTTTAAAAATATGCGGTTCTTGCAAGTTGGAGTGTACCAAGTACCAAAAAGGGCAGATTTTGGAAATGAAATTTCGACTGGGTCTCAATAGCTCCTTGCTTTTCGCAATCATGTTAAGGTAATGGGTTCTTCACTTCTATACGAAATAGAATTAGAAACAGCTTCGGACAATGAAATCCTCCTCTCTTCATAATCGGGCTCCTTCGTTGTTTAATCTTTTCCCCATTAGTCTTCGTCGGGAATATGTAGGAGCTGATGCTCTAACAGCATTTAAGGCAGGATTTGACAAACTCATTGGTAGATCAAATTTCATAAAAACGGTAATTTTTATAAACTATATTAATCATTAACTCTCTTTATAGGGAATCTCATTCCTTGATGTGGTATTAAAAAATTCGCAATCCACCAAAAAAATAGGAAAGAAAAACTAAAAAAAATTGACCATTCAAGAAAAAGAAGAATTAGTGCTCTTCAGCAGAGCAATCATATTCAAACTAAAATAGCAACCTATTTTTGTTGTTGTGGATTTTTTACAATTGCTACGAGGAATGCGATTACATGTAATAATCATCAATTCAATTGAATCCACAGATAGCATCATCTAGTGACCCTGCATGCAAGGTCGCTAGCATCACCTATCTTCTATTTAGGTGATCCATATTTTTTCAAGCAAAAAAGTCTGGTTTTTTCCTCTTGAAAACATTGCCGAAAATATTCCTGACCGTGCTAAAAGCATTCTTAGGTTGAGAAAAAAGTGGATGTAAACTTTGAAATACATAACTTCTTACCCCACTCAAGCACGCTTCAATCATATCGCACTTGCTAAAAAGAGGGATATGCAGACTAATTACAGGTAAACAGGGCTTTAACTCGCTTGAACACGCGATTTTTTTTATTAGTGTATGAAATTGAAATGAGGATTTACCTCTTATGAACAAAACAACATCTTTACTTTACCAAATATTGTTATTGACGAGATTTTTCGCTTTTGATGTCGCCCAACATACCCTGACTAATTCAATCAAAAGTTCAAACAGGATTGCACAGCAATAAAACATGTAAAATAACATCTGCTCACAACAATCAATCTTCATTTCGATTCATCATCATTCCTCAAATCGTGCATTTTAACGAGTTACAAAGTTAGCAGAGTAATCCTCCCTCAAGTTGCATTGGTGAAGTGCCAAAATTTGGAAGAATGTAAGGGGTGTTCACAAAAAATGGTAGGAACAAAAACATTTTTTTAGCCCCTGACAATGCTTAACGTTCCCGCACTTTAGTCCGTAACGAACTGAAATAAGTGCAACATACTTCTATAAATTGTATTTCCAATTGATTTTATTCTAGTCAAATACTTTTGAGTCTAAAAATTGCAAATAAATTTTCGTTTTCATGATTGACTTCTTATAAAAACCATCTTGTTAATTTTCTATTGACAAGAATTTGATTGCTTTAAATATTTTTAAATATTTTAAGATACCTTACCTCCCAGTAAAATATGGCAGCACTGCCAACTTAAAGTGCATTATTTTAGCTTCTGGTGGAACTCTGACTCTATTTAGTTCGAGTGTTGCCATATTGATCTTTGTTGAGTTCTTTCGTCAAAAGGTTACAAACAGCCTGCCTACTTGAATATTAATTATACTTTGAGTAAAAAATGGCAACACTCCCAACTCGAAACCCATCACTAGTATTTTCAGCATGCTAGTTTTCTAATAACATAAATAGGAGCTTTCGTTTCGTGGAGCACAATTTCTTTCGAAAGCAAAAGATAAGTTATGATGAATTGAGCAATCGACATTCAGACATGATTCAAACATTGACAAATTGATTGTGACCGGAGCTAGTTCTACCGGATTGAACTGATATTTTGTCGAGTGTATAGTTTATTGCTCATTAAGATAGATTTTTTCTAATGCCTTAGTGTGGTAAATTAGCAATAAACTTAGACGTCGTTTCCACAATACTAGCAAATAAGTCTCGGGTCATTAACAACTTTTGATTCGCTGAATGTATTTTTCTTGTACATCAATGCCATACTGCATATCATTTTTTACTCAAGAAGCCTGTTATTAAGAATGAGGAAGGGCCACATACATTAAACGTATTTTTGTTGTGTTTGCCTACCAAGGATCATTATACGAGTTGAATTCAACCATAAAATTGATTTACACCTTGATTCAACACCATCTTTGAGCTTGGAGACTTTGGGCAGGAAAAAGGAATAATAAATTTACTAATCAGTAGGGACAATTAAAGTGCAAATAATCTTACGCTTTTAGTCACCAAAAGTTGCAAAAAATGTCCCCAAAAGTGCAAAACAAAGTGCAGAAAAATGTTGAAAGTGCAAATAAATGTTAAAAAAGAGCAAATAAATGTCGAAAAAAGAGCAAATAAGTGTCAAAAAAGAGCAAATAAATGTCAAAAAAGTGCAAATAAATGTCAAAAAGAGCAAATAACTTGCATTTGGACATAAAACGTCATTCATGGAGTACCCACGGCTCCTAATTGAGCAGGAGAAGTCATTTACAAGTTCTAAAGACATTTGAGACCAGTTTGAGGTGAAGAGACAATGCCGCACAAGTAATAGAGTTCTATTAACAAGGTCACTAGCAAAAAGGATGTAGAGTCATGAAAAATACTCTAGTCAACAATCTTCTGAATTTTTCATTCCTAAGGTGGTCTCGTGGATGTATGTACCCAAAATATTGTCGAAATACATTTAACAATTGTTTTATATGGCTTTACATCACTCCGTTTTTGTCCTTCAAGTTGTTCAAAAATAGACATTGAGAATTGAACAGAAAAATACCCACGTGTGCCTAACAATTACATCAAAGAAAATATTCATAAATGTGTTTTAAGCATGCTTTTAGTGGCATTACTTCAATATTTGGCCCATGGCCTAATTACTAGAACTCAATTTCAAATGTGGCATTCATTGTCTCATCACATCAAAACTGTTCTCAAATACTTTTGGAACTTTAAAGTAATATCTTCAAGTCAATTAAACAATGTGTACTGCTACAGTGATGTATCCTTAGCTTGATGATTTTAAGTTTATAACGGCCTTTTTTAGAAATAGCGATCTTTGTAGGCAGCAAACCTAATTCTGCAATCTATATTGTTAGTAGATACTTCCATTACCATAACATGAGTTTCTTTAGGTTTGTTATTTGTTGGTTGCATGCAATGAGATTCTTTTGTCTAATCTTTAGTTTAGTAAACAGGATGTTATAGTTAAAGCAAGATGGTGAATAAAGTGTGAAGTTTGCGTCTGAAATGCACATATTTCTTTAAGGTGCTAAGAATGGTTGATTGCAAATGCAAGCTTTTTTGACTAGTTCAAAATTTGATCTTGAAACTAAAAAAAATTTCTAAAGCCACTACATTTTCTTAACAATTTGTCAATTTTGGCCAAAAACGTAAATAAAAAGTGCAAATAAAGGTGAAAAGTGCAAAAGTGCAGAAAAATGGTTTTATGTTACCAAAAATCTTTTTACACTATTTGCCCGTCCCTATTAATCAGTCTAGAAGACTTAATTGGAAATTCAACTGTGATCGGTTTAGTCAAAAATAAAATATTGTATGCGAGCTTTCGTGGATTTTTTCAAGTGAAAAAAATAGAACTACATTAAGCGCATCGAAGGATTGCTGACTCAGATTCATATATATTAGTTCAAACTCTTTTCTAGGAGACCATACTTTTAAAAAAGCACCCAAGTTTTAAGAACAAATTTCATGGTTTAATCACACTCGTCTACCATTTATTTTCTTTCTCAACCCACTTTGGGCTCTAAAATCTAAAACTAATAAACTAATTTTGAACCACACAGTTCCATAACTCTCCAAAGTTATAAAACATGTTCATTTCCACTGTTATAAATATGGCCTTTAAGATCGAGTTATTGATCGTTAGAATTATTGAAGCAAGTGTATCGCTAGAAGTAAATCGGGGTTAATTGCAGCGTATGTGAACTTTCTGAAGAACCTAGTGCATTTATGTCCGAGAATGTGGGTTTAATTTTGGTCCTTGCGATGGCTAGTGTTCCTTGAAAACGACCTGGATCTGGTCTCAATTACCACGGAGACAAATGGTCTTGTGGTTGGTTTCTTAAAACTCTGGGACGTAGCTGGTTATGTTCGTTATTTTTTCCTTCATTCATCAATCACACAAAAAATTGATCAAACGAAAGAAAACATATCGGCCTTTCGGTGCTCTTTAGATGCAAGTCATTTTTTCGTAATTATTATTGTAACATAGCAATGGGCTCAACATTATCGGGCTTCTTCGTTGTGTAACTTGCTGTTCTCACGAAGGAAGGGTTAGATAAGGCCTTGAATACTTTTCTTAAAGTACTCGTCGTTCAAGAATTGTTTAGATTCTGCAACATTCACTCGTTTGTCGGAGACCTAGCAAAATTCAAATGTTGAAAGTTTTACTGTAGGTCATAGACCAAGCCATTCTTTGACGAAATCCCTGTGTACGTATGATTTATTTGTAGTTAAAAGAGACATCAAGGGCAAACGAGTATCAAAATGCCAACAGTTGACCTCATAAGATTTAAAATTTTGATTTCAGGAACGTTATTCAAACGCTTTTTGAAATGATAATGTATTAAATTTACAAGCAAATTAATGCAGGGGATCAAAAATAAAATGGAAAAATTCTACATTTTCTCATCTTCATGAGTTGAAAAATTAAAGATGGGGAAAGGAATATATGAATGACAATAGAATATAAAGTGAAAAACAAAATCAAGGGCTTCTGTTTACCCTCTTGGTTTTTTTGACGAGGTGGCCAAGGCCAAGATATGTTTGCATTTTCGCAAGCTTTGTTGACACATGCGTGCAACTCCATATGAACCTGGTCGAAATAAAAAACACCGTCTGACACGAATGACCAACAAAGGAATTAAATTGCACCCTTTAGGCGAAAAATAGATTGCATTTTGAAACGTCCTTTGTGGAAATCAAAGCGTTGAAAGTGTTGCATTTAAATGTTTCATGTCAATGGTTTGCCAATTTGACTCACTCCTTATCAAGAAATTGTTCCCATGACTAATCGTCATAGCAACCATCATGCTTCGAGGTGAAAAACATTCTTTCTAAGGCTCTTTACGATTGTCGACAACATGTGATCTGACTCTGGGGTCTGTCCCGTGCATCATAACTGAGAGTGCGTTCAGCATCCAATGGAACATGTGGTGGAACAAATGTGAGGGACGAAATTCGTCCGCGACACAAAACATAGCAGGAAGGTATTTCAATTTAGTCGTGTAAATATTGTTCAACATGGGTGCCAAATGGATGGATTGCCGTCAATCTTGTGTAAAACTGTCATTTCCTTTTCACGGCCTCGACGTCACTTTGCGAGAGAAAAGAAAATAAATCCGCGGAGCACTCCAACAACCACCCACGCAGGTCTTACTTCTTTGCAGAGTGGCCTCGTTTGGAGGGCTCCATCATGGAAAAAGTCCCCTCTTGAGGATGGCCTCGCCGGGAAAAAAACATGAGAACTGCGAGCGACAACATCAACCACCACCAAAACCATTCGGACCCGGGAATATGAGGGAAAAAATCCAACCACGCGCCCACTTTGGTCTCGCAACTTACGCACGTTCGATGTAATAGGGTATTTGAGAAGCCCAAGGAAGGAGGAACTCGAGCTCAGAGGCTCAAGGGACACGACGCCATGGCCTCTGTTTTCCAGAGGCTCGACCATAGAACCGAAAGCAACTAGATAAGAAGATGGAGGACGAAAATGGGAAAGTCAATTTCCGAACACAGACATTCATTAATTTAAATGGCTCAAGTACACCAAAGTATACTCATAGTACACATAGCCATTCTCGAGTTTAGTCTCTGTCCATAAGCTGCGTTTAAACGGCAGCGTATGTACTAATACTATACTCGTGGAAGCTATTTTTACTATACTTTGGTATAGCCGAGCCATTTGAATTAGTGCAGTAACATTTGAGTTTTTGTTTTATGGACGGATTGAAAGTTTTTATTCTCTTGACCAGTGTTCATGTTGAAACATTTTTAACAATGCTCTGCTCCTACAGCTTTCACAGATCGTTGTTTATTATTTAGACGGTTATCAAATACCTAAAATTGTGTCTGTTCATGAGGAAAGAGTTTGCCATTATTTGATGTCATATTGAATATGCTGACAACAAGAATATTGTTTGTCAGCAGGGACATTAGTTTCAATATGCTTCTTTTATGTTTCTAGATCTGCTTCTACAATACTTCCAAACTACTTCACCAACCGACCTATGGTAGATTGTTCAAGTAGCTTGGAAGAATAGTAGAAGCATAGAAGAAGGAAGCATAGATGAATCATAGAAGCAGCATGGAAGAAGCATGGAAGAAGCATAGAAGAAGCATAGAAGGAGCATGCATGGAAGAAGCATGGAAGAAGCATGGAAGAAGCATGGAAGAAGCATAGAAGAAGCATAGAAGAAGCATAGGAGAAGCATAGGAGAAGCATAGAAGAAGCATAGAAGAAGCATAGAAGAAGCATAGGAGAAGCATAGAAGAAGCTTAAAAGAAGCACATGAGATGGAGTAGAAATAATCATGCTCGATCAAGTTTTGGTACATAAGCTGTGATTGAAAAAATGCAGCTTATGTACCAAAACTTAATTGAACATTGTTATTTTCACTCAATCTCATGTGCTTCTTTTATGCTTCTAGGTATGTTTCTTCTATACTTCCTCCCCCCTCAAAAAGCCCTCAACAACTGACCTTTTATCTTGCCATTTTAAAATAATTGAACTTGTCATTCGTTTCCATCTTTCGAAACCAATGTTATTGTAATTAGTTACATTTTGAAAGCGCTTGACGCAGGTTTGAAACTATCTTCATTTTTAGAACATGTTTTATCTCAGAAGCACACTCATGAATGTATTGAAAAAGGGCCTCGATGAAAAGGGCTTTTATTCAATCACTTTTAGATGAAAGAAAAACTGCGAGTCGAATTATTTGGGTGATATATAGGGAGCGGATTTTTAGTTTTTGAAGAGGGCATATAAGTCAAGTTGCTTTTTCCAATAAAATAGTTGGTAAAAAATAGAAATGTTAAAATAGTCAGGAAAAAATAAACTTTGATTAAATCGGTGAAACTTTTGGAACTTTTGTGTCCTAACATTGTTTTGCGGAATACTTTGAACATTTGGTGCCCATTTTAAAGGACTTTTTGAAGGAATAAACAACATTAAATAACAACTTCTTCCCAGAACCAATTGCATTTGAAAAGGAGAAAATGGCCAATTTTCAATCATAGGTTGCAAATTAAATTTCCTAATGGGAAGGAAATTTTAACGTCTTCTCTGAAATTCATGAAAAAAATACAAGCTGGATAAAAAATTCAAAATGACTCGAAAAATAACAAGATATTCTCGAGAATTTGCACATCTTGCAAAACGATTAAAAACTCGTTGAAAACCATGACATTATATTTGAAATACTAAAACTGGGAAAATAGTTAGGTATTCAAAAATTTAGAAAACTTTGACCCAATAGTTTTGTCCGTTCAAGCGTTGGAATGTTTTGAGTGCAAAATGTTAATCATTGCCACTATCGTAAATATATTGCAGTTATCCTATATTTCATAGGTCAACATGAAATTAAACGGAATCGAATGTTTGCACATAGCCTAACAAGTTTACAAAAGATAAGTGCAAAATGTTGAAACCCAAGCAAATAAACTCTTCTACGTTATCCTGGTTCAAGCTTTGGAACAATCGTATCGTTATTGAGATGAGAAGTTCCACGGACATAGACGGGCATCTCCCCAAAGAGAATTCCTTGTAGAGCACTCACAATTATACCCAAAACAAACATCCATGATCAATATTTGCTCCCTAAAGAGCAATCTGGATATGGAGCTCTCAATTGATTGAGAAGGCATCATGTGATGCCCAGAAAACCGTTCCATCTCTCCCTCAATTTGCTTAAACTCTTGCATCGGATCCGAACTAGTTCCATGAGTCTTCATCAGACTGATCCAGACAAATTGGTCCGATCAATTCATATATCTATGCTCTGCGCCGCGATTCCTAGTTAGCAGGCCCAAAAAGGTCATGTTCAATGGCTCTTAACTAGCGTTCCTTTGGTTGGAGACCGAGACCGGGACTGGAAAAAGGGAACACGCTGATGGAACACTCACCAGTGAACATGGCACAAGTCCGAAAACACCGTTGAAAGGAACGAAAGAGAGGAGAAGGGAGAGCGAGAAACAGACCTCCAGTAGTTTACATACGTAAAGGGAGGGGTACACGCGTTGTTCAGACAGTAGGGTTTGTTGGTTGGTTCCAAATAGACCCCTTGCCACAATCGGGTTCAACCATCAGCGGACAACGATTGCCAGCTCTCTTGGGTGGGATATTTCAAATTCCTCCAGCAATCAGGTAAGCAAATCTCTCTCATGTTGAATCTGGCCGCAAGCATTTTTTCACGGTCATGCCCATCTATCATTTCAACCCATTTGTTCTCTGGGCCTGGGGCCTTTTTTTTGTGAACCAAACGATATTTTGGTGCAGTTTGAGAATCGTCGGTCAATTGGCGAGGCACACGACTATTGAGACCCCGATATTTTATAGCTCTGGACAAACTAGAACGGAGGACAGAGATCATTCTCGAGACACAGATGACTTCATATGTGTTTCGAGTTTTTGAACAAGTGGAACATGTGCTACGAGACATCTTTTCAAGCGCAAAGTACATAGCCGGGCAATTTCGTGGGACTTCAAAGAGGTTTGAACAACAGATTTGGCCTCTACGGACCTTTGCTCCTTTGGGGATTTCTTTCTTGACTCACTTCATCCGTCTTTGCTCAGTCCCTGGACCCATCAAAGGTCGAGAGAGGGTCACGTAACCCTTGCAAAAGAGGGTCATTATCTTGACAACGTCGTCAAAACGAGCTCTTTTTAGAGGAGGCGTAGAATCCTTTGACTGATGGACATCCGCGAGCAACAACTTCCTGACCTTTTGACACGCAAAGTACGGCCTTTCTTTTTTCATTCAACAACAGAGATTGAACCAAAATCAAAGCACCAGTAGACAAAAATGGTGTTAGGTGTGTTTGTTTAGCAACCAAGCACTGGTTTAGTAATTGTGTGAGTTGTTGTTGCAAAGCCACCCCTTGAGAAATCCGCCCATGTGAAAGATAGGTAGGAAATACGGACCGGGGAAATGGGCTAATGAGAGTGTTTTGAAGGCCCCCCTCGAATGAGGGGGCCAGACAAATAAATAGCCACCACTTAGTCTTATCTGGTAAGCCATCTCCTTTTCTGGCTTTTCAAGGTGAATGGCGGGCTCTCCACCCACACATTTATCGTGCCCTCACGGACGTACTCTGCTATATCCATGCTGAGTCTTTAAAAAATCTAGACTCTTTTGAAACTCCCTTTGATTTCTGACTGGGGAAACTAATCACATTAGGTCACGCTTCAGCAGTATGTACTACAATCTTCCACGTGTGCCCGATTAGAGCAGCGGACGGGGTCAAAACACAATTCATGCTTTAATGACGAAGAGCTCGAGTCATTAATCTTATTTAATGAATATTGGTCCAATCCTCATTGGTCTACACTATTTCCGGACAACAAACTCTATGGATCTAGACGTGGCCAGAAGACTGAAGCACTGGAGTGATTGATGAAAGAGCAGAACGCTTTTTTGCCAACTCGTTCGAAAAGATTCGTCGGTACACACCCAGGATATGGATTCCTTCCGGAATGATCGCTCCCCCCTTTAATGAATGAAAGTAGAGGCCGATCAATTCTCCTTCAATTTTCAGACAAAGTATCTTCAGCCGTCCAGTTCACGGGCTAAGAGGTTCATCCACGTGAAAGGCATCCCACCTTCCAGAGGCAGGATCTTTCCCAAAGCAAGCCTCGTGCTCTTCAGACCACCGCACGTGGCACCATGTTGACAATCGCGAGAAAACGTCGCGAGGCCGAGCGACACAAGAAGTTGGACGAGGCCTTCCAGAAGGCCGATATTGATGGAACGGGCAAACTCACCAAAGAGCAGATGCTTAAATGTTTCGAGGTCAACGACGTCGTCCGTAAGTCATTTAGAATCATCAGATATCTTTCTTGATTTCCCTGGGTACTCAGAGAAGCTAGGGAATTAAATGTTGTGCTGGCCGATCAACAAAAGGCTCTCAGATTTGATTTAACACGAAGGGGCCCTCATGTTTTCCTTTACAAGTGACAGTACAAGATTTGATGGACAGAAATGAATGATGAGGTGAGAACTCGTTTGTTCTTTAGTTCAAAGATACGACTGGGAATTCCCCGGCGTCTTTAAAATCCAACCTTGCATGTTGTCCGAACCATCCAATTCAAACCCCAGACAAAACAATCCTTGGGACAAGATGTTGTTGGAATGTGTACTAGATTACTAGTACGTTTTTACTCTTTCTTAGTACTTGATTATTCTTTTCAAACTGCTACATTTGATACTCAAAAATGAAACAGTTCAAGCAACACTCCGTCTCAACCGAACCGGTTTCCGAAATCTTCAAAATGCCTGAAGAATTATACCGCTGTGGTTTCTAGATGAGAGATTTGACTCCGTCGCTCTTAATTTTTAACTAGTTGAAGGCGAAGATTACTCTACTACAAGTAGTCTAGTCTGTGTACAGTAAAGGGCTCTTGATATCGCTAATCACTTCTGATTGCTGGTGCAAAGTTTCAAGGTTTGTGAGGAATGAGTTAGCAAAGTGGGTTGGGTTTGAAAGCAGTCTGCAAAATCTCTTTGCTTTGCTTGTTTACTTACTTAAACCTCACATTAAAACGATAGAAAATCAAGAATTGGGGAGGCAATTAACACCTATTTAGGGCCTAATTACCCTCCCTCAACCCATTCTTTGGTTCGTGAGGAAACAGAGGCCGTGTATCTTATCTCGCCTTGACGAGGCCTTTGGTTTGTGTTTTCCTGATATGGTCACATTTTTAGCGCATGAAATATGAAATGATGGATCATAGTTACTGTAAATCACGTGGGTCTCTGAGTTAAAACAGGCAAATTTATGAAATAGAAAAGTTAAAACAAATATTTTGAATTCGGTTCTCTGGATAATTTTGAGAGCAATTCACCATTTCGCCATTTTTGACCAATATAACTTAGAGAAATTTGAACTCATTTGATTGTTCCCGTTGAACTCGTTCATTGGACAACTATTCGTTGCAAATTAAATTTTCAGAAGTAGGAAAAAATAATTACAATCAACTTCAGTCAGTTTGACATCTGCATGTCGGATCAGACAGACGATTTTTACTTGAAATTACTTGAGTGTCCAGAGTTGTAGAAAAGCAAGAGATCAATAAGGCCCATTAGGTATGAATTGGTGCAATTTAAGGCCTAACTCCCATAGTGTAGTAGGTCTAAGGGCCAAGATTATAATTGCTACAAAACAAGAGGACCACAAGAACACAATTATAGAAATGTCCCAGGACTTCCTTTGAGAGCTTTGTAGCTTACCCAAAATCACCTCGGGGCTTTTGGGCACAAACCCGGGCTCTGAAAAGAATTTAACTCTGTTACCAGTTAGTTTATTTCACCTGAATAAACTTTCCTTTTAAACTAAGAACTTTCTCAGTTAGTCATAATTAACTTTAAAGCAAGAACTACTATTTCCTTGCCCTTTAATAAACTTCTTTCCTCATCATTGGCAACTTTTTCATTCATTATTGTATCGTACAATTAAGTACATAATTGCCATTGTCGTTTCTATTTTACCTACTTGGTCTCGAGTAATAGAGATTGCTGATCTCTTATCTTTGAATAATAAACAAAGTTTGAAATTGCGTTTTACAGCATTATCAAGCGCCTATGATTTAGACCGAGACAGTCTTTCGGGGCGCTTGCATGTGAAACCAAGTTGGGCCCAAATTCCCAATTTTCCTCACGGTTCTTGAGTTTGAATAAATTGCCCGCCATAGAAAGCCCTCTTGAGCAGAGACAAGATCATTTTTTATAAGGCCCAAAATATGTATCAATCATCAGACCGCTTTGCGTCCATGGAAAATGAAGGGCACGCTGGCAGAGAAAGAGAAATAATTGCACGTTTTGGTCGAGCCCTGTTATCCATTTATTTGGAAGGACATCTCAAAAGCGAGCTTGAGAGGAAAATGGTGCAACATTCCAGGATTGCGGAGGATGGTTAGATTAAGTCAAAAATGAAGAACGGTCGTTATCAATGGAGATTATGACTTCTGCTCCTTTGTGGAGATGTTGTTCAAAAAGTGCCGCCGTCGCCGGCGACGACGGCTACGCATCATTCCGTCTACCAAAGGTCGAGAGGAAACTTTTTTTAGCGGTCCATTGAGCACCTCTTCTTGTTAAAGTTGAAAGACTCGTGTGTCTTCAAAGGAGAGTGCACTCACTGCACTCACTTTATGTTGAAAAAGAAGGTAGCCTTTTGGCAAAATGGAATATTCTCCAGCCCATTGGGGAAACTTTCCTCTTGTGTGAGAAAGAGAAAACAAAGAAGAGAGAGAGGGCACTTTCTGGAAAGAAGCAACAACGAGTAAGACCATGCATGGCCTTTGCCTTGTAGGTTCTATGGAAGGACTTCCGGAGCAGGTGCAATTTTAACATAGCACCCTCATTTCGCTTCTTCCTCACTCTGATGATCTTGCAATTTTCCTCCGGAAGGCCATGAAGAAAATGCACAAAGCCAAGAAACCGTTTGATTTTGAAACCAAAGTGTTCAGTGTTTCTACTTGACCGAAGATTACAACTTTAGTGAGTGAGAAAGTTGAGTTAACTCCCTGGAAGATTAAGCCCGGAATGATTTGCCTATCTTTGCCATTTTAAGTTTCCGACGAAACGCGAAATCAGTGAACCATAGCTGAGTATGAATAGACTCTTTGGACTGAGGAAAAGGATCCATCTTCGAATGCAGATTCTTTTGTTCGTGGGTCTTTAAGACTGCTCTTGTCCTCACTCTTCCGGGCCCTCCGACGTCATTTGGGACCTTGTTCCTTCTACTATGGTCTCTATTCTACGTATGCTCATGTATCTATCTATCTATCTGTCTGTCTATCTTATTTGGTTGGCTCTTCCATGGAAGAGGAAACGAACGGCAGATGAATGAGAACAGGGACGTCCTTCGTTCTTCATTGGTCTTTTACCCAATAGTAATTGATGACATTGAAGACATAACAAGTTAGATGATCGTTCCTCGTTCTATTCCACTAAAGACGAGCAATTGGTGAGCACTTAGATAAATGAGTGCGATAGAATGACGAGCACAAGGGTTGAAAACGACCCAAGGTGATCACATCTCGCGAAGAAGAATGATCCAAGCAATCCCGTCAAGATTCTAGCTCTCTCAAGTACATACTTTTCACCATTTAACGATGTCAGAAGATATATTGCCAACAGGGGATCGCTTACAGCTAGAAGACCCATTTGAAGGTTGGGGAATATCCTGGACTTGCTTGTACATGCATTTTTAATAAACGAAATGAACTCTTGCCATTGGAACGTGACTCTTTCTCGGACTGTAGGGCAAACGTAGAGAAAGAAGTACCCCAGAGCCATTCAAGTCTTGGAAATGCAAAAATGCTCGAAAAACATGACCATTACACAACGAGCGAGTTCAGCAAAAAAATGCCTTCATGTGATATATGAATAGACTTGACTTCACAGTTTTCAAAAATGCTCGCCCAGTCCATTCATCGCATGTATTGTCGGGGGACATTCAGAAACAAGGCGGGCAAACCGAGATTGTACATACTTTCTTGAATACGGAAACAATCCTTTATAGATTACAATCAGATAGTACAGAATAGAAAATGAATAGTCTGAACATGACCCAATCGAATCACGTGATCCAAAACGTCATCCGATATGAATACATGTATTTTCGAAAAGCTGTCCTTGTCTTTTCCCATTATGAGCTTCAAGAAAATGCTTTATTTGTCGGTTTCTAAATCATTAGTGACCAAAAAGACAAACCCCTGACATCAATTGATGGTGGACTTTGGACTTGGATCCAGGATTAAAGAGGCTTGTTTTGGTCTTTGTTTCAGTGCCAAACTTGGAGGAAGACATCGCCAAACTTGCGGGAAGAGATGGTTTGATTACGCTTTCCGAGTTCAAGAAGTTTACCATGCCCACAGATCTTTGCAAAGTCGAGTTCCATGACAGGGTCTTTCAAAAGGTTGAGTACGACAAAACTGAGAATACGGCCACTGGACCCTCGGCCAAAAAGGACTCCAAGGCCAAGGTCAGTCAACGAGGATGGATGGTATATACTGTAACTACCCGAGTGCAAGTGAAAGTTGCTAGAGTTACCCATTTCCATTTTGGCATTCGCATGCGGGATTTGACAACTTCATATCCAAGCATATTTGAAACATTTTGACCTTGGCAAACTCGTTAACTTTTGCTGTTGTCAAATGTTTAAGGATGTTTATTTCTGTAGGGAATTGTAAGTTTACCTTCCCTTTATTCTGGAACTTCGATGCTAATGCGACATCCTTCTATTTTATCGAACTGAGTGAAAAAAGCACAAGTCAGCCTTGTGAAAGAGTTCAAAGAAGGTCTTCAAAGCTCTTTCCGCCTCGAGCAAATCCATTAGCAAGGCCGTTAAGATTTCTCTAGGCCAGGCTGTTGAGGAACCTATTTTCATATTGAATATGGATGAGCGAAACCCCCATAAATCGAGGATAAAATGATGAACATGCAACATTAATGATGACTTATTGGAATTCGTAGGCTGAGGCTCTAAAGCAAATGGACCGTGTGGAACTTGCCTTTCGGAAGTTCGATGCCAATCGTGATGGATTTCTCAGCCGAGCCGAATTCGACGAGGTTCGTATTAAAGTCAATAATCATTCACCATTTTTAATCCTAATATACTTGGCTCGTCAAGTCAACCAAAAGCATCAGAGAGAGCGACTCCAGTCGACACCAATAACAACAATTTCCACGATAGTGTTGCTCGTAATGAGTTTAGGGCAGTTCCACCTGCTGTTAATGACAAGGCTGTGATGGAGAGCTTTAGGGCAACTGTCAAACATCAATTTATAGCAAAAACAGTCAGCAACTGGTGCAAACAGGAACTTTTTTGACACGCACATCATTCTGAGGTCGGATAGCATGCAATGCTAATGCTAATGTTGCAAGCCAGGCCCAACCAGCCACATATTCATGCGGTTCTTTCTCAAAGTTTTCCTAACACACCATTATACTTACAATATGGCGGGAAATCGAAGCCCCTCCTTCCCTTCATTCAGTTGGTGGATTGATTCAATATTGACCCATTCAACCTTGCATGATAAAAATAGCATTCATTACGTCGTTCGAAAAATAACTTGACGGTCGTGCCACTTTTTGTGTTCTTTATGCTTGCACCAAATTC
Organism: Tigriopus japonicus; assembly: GCA_010645155.1. Lineage (NCBI taxonomy): Eukaryota > Metazoa > Arthropoda > Copepoda > Harpacticoida > Harpacticidae > Tigriopus > Tigriopus japonicus. The sequence goes on from CM021323.1 coordinate 11,010,049, forward strand.
CAAGATCGGGGCTTTCCTGGTTCCGTGGCCCAAGAGAAATGCGCTTCCACAGCATCCACATTAAAATTTCATTGTGTTGTACTTTGTGGCAGGGTTGCCAGGCAAGATTTCTGTTGGTTCGCCTTTTTCAAAGTTGCTGTGTTCGACTGTAATCGTTTGTGTGCTTATAATCGTATAGATGAGCAAAGCAAACATGTTCAATTGCCCTGCTATTCCAGTAAATTACCTCTGAGTAAAGGTTAACTCATAGTGGGGCTTCTTTTGACCCTTTGGCAAATGATGCGGAAGACTAGTCGGAACCCTGATTAGTTGCTTTTAACCATAGTGAAACCCTCTCTATGCTTTAACCCTTGAGTGTTCATGTGATGCCATACAACACAATGGCTTTAAAGATGGAATACCTCCTCTCCAAAATTCTGCGTTTTCCGTCTGGCAAATCGTAGTTTCTTTGTGGTACGAGTACCACTCAATGGTAACTCCACATGTGAAATGTACAAAGGAAGCATCCGCAAAGGCCCATTTTCATCTAACGACCACCTAAACCACTTTCATAGTAACGAGAACATGCTTTTGAACTAGTGAATCTTGTCTGTATAATGGAAGAACAAGTACGGCCAATGCCAAGGTTTTTCATCAGATCATACAAATTGTTTTATTTTGGGGACCTCGGCGGAGCCTGCTCGAGGATTATTTTTTTGTTCAGAGGGGCCCAATCTGCAAGTCTTATTCAAAAACATGGCCATTTGAATATGAAAAGCGACGACGTGGACTTTCGCCCAACTGAGGGACATTTGCTGGAAAAAGGGACGTTTTGAGTACTGGACAAGAACTTGTCGTAATTTAGGGATTACATACTTTGCTGAAAATTAAGTCACGAGTTGAGGAAAACAATTGTATAAATAGCGTTACGGGTTCACTCATTTCTCAATCTCGAAATACTAGAATTTACAACGCCATAAAATAGTACACCTTTTATGAAGGCTTGGCCGCTTTGTTTTGTTCCGCAGGATGCTAATGCTCAGTAGAAGGTGATTAAAAGGCCCGACTTTTATCCTCAAAAGTTTGTTAATAAACTGGACAGATTTATGGCAATGCACTTATATGATGGATGTCACAAAGCAAGTTAAGATCCATTAAATTCGAGTTTCTGTGCACCGCACATTTTTAATCTTTCCCCAAAAAATTTTACTTCTGCGGTTTTCTGCGTCAAATGGCATTGCCAGGCAAAGAAAATAAGGTCAGTTTCTCGTCCAAGTCTATTGTAGCAAGGCGATTGAAAAGATTTACACTGGTGCTTTATTCAAATGAAGCTTCACCCTATGTAACTCTTACATTGCGGTACTAGTACAAGTCTATAGCCCATTTATTAGGGGAGAGCTGAGGACTTTCATGCAGACATGCTGGAGGCAGAAAGCCAGAACCGCCCCTCTTCCGCTAAATACAATTTATTTCTGGTTTCACTCGCACTAAATTCGATTAAAATGTTCCCAGGACCTCGGATCAACCGATCTAGGGTTGGAACGAAGGCCCAAAACTTTGGGTTGCTGCCAGTTTTCAGAGTCAGCTTTTCGTGGAGGCTTGACGAAGTAGTAAGAGTCACTTAAGTATTCTGAATGAAGGGTGGATGCTTGAGGGACATCATAAATTATCTTAATCTCCTTTCAACCAAGAGGGGCCTCGAATTCGACTTGATGGTTGGAACTTTGTGTACCCAACTCGTTTCTGAGCCATTGACATTCAGAGGAAATTCATACTTGATTCGCGAGTTGACTTCAGAAAACCAACCAGTCGAATTGATGAGATATTTAACGAATACTTCCATCGGCAAGATAGATTATCTTCGTTTTGCGTGCCTTACAACTGTACAATAACAATAGCATGACTGATTAAAAAAGCAATTTTCCCCCTATTCTCACACTGTTATCCGCCTTACCCCTCATGTTAGTTTTCTTTCGGTTACAAGGTACGCACATAAGGAAGTGGAACGCGTTCGAGGCCACGTTTCTTAACGTACTTTGGTTTTAGTTGTTCTGACATGCGAGACGGAATGAAAGTTCAAGCAATTAGCCCTCTTGCATGCTTACAAGAAGTAATGTTAACCCAAAGACCGCGGCACGTTTTTCACTTCTTTCCTGATTTCAGTTGCAGAAAGGCGAGTTGGAACTTGACGTTTAAAATTTCTGGCCCAATAGAGGGAAAGAGTTGGATTGCCAAAAAGTCCCAAGACAAAAGAAAGGTTCCAAAATAATCTCAGCAAGAGGGATGAGCCTTGCCAAAAGCATCCTTCAAAAAATAGAAGGAATCTGCAGTGAAACTCACTTTCATGTTCAATCAAAGTAAAAGCTCTGCGCTTAAAAGAAGCCGTCGGGGGTTCCTCGTTCTCCTTGAAATCACTTTCGCAAGAATGGCGAATGTCAGAAGACTCGTCTAAAGTTCATTCGATTATTGTTGTTTTTGGGCTTCGAAAACTATCGTCAAAGGAGGTTTCTGAAAAGTTCCCTGACATGCGTTTTCAGCTTAATAGACTCATTATTTTTCCACTTCTCTTTGGAAAGACAGAGAGAGTGAGATAACTTTTCCGTAGCACAATTTGTACTCGATCGTGGCATTCAAATAAGACTAGTTAAGGCTCTATAGACATGTAAATGAGTGTAATTGCTAGCTGGCAGCTAATCTTAAGTGTGGATCTTTAAGACTAATTATCAGCAGAACGATGACGTCGTCCTTATTTGAAGTACTTCAGTACGGCACACCAAGAACGAGTGGGCCCAATTGGAGATTCTTATCGTTGTGCCTTAATCAGAGCTTTCACAAAAGCTGCTGTTCTGGACTGAGACACGATTGCAAACATGCGAGGCATTGTATTACTCATATTGAGACTAGCTGTCTTTGTACGAGTTTGGTTGTGTCATTTTCCGAAGATGCATTGTATTATAGAGAGAGCGAGAGAGAGCGAAAGAGCTTATGAAAGCTAGATTTCAAGGATGGCTGGTCGAGCGTGACCCATCGTGGTCGCTGTGAATGATGATTCTTTATAGAAGAGATAACATCTCATAGCATGGTTTAATTATGGGTTCTCTCTGCTTATTTCCCTCCAGATGATGAAGGACGTCGAAAAGGAACAAGCCAACCGTATCTTCAGAGCCTGCGATCAAGCCGGAGATGGACGTGTCAGTTTGGAGGAGTTCAGGAACGTCATTCAACGGGGCAAGACCTTGATGAAAAATTCATGAACCATCCCTGCCATCCCTCCAAACTTTTCTTCTCTATTGTACTTGCGGACAACTTTAATGGGGGAGTGAGGGCCACAACAATCTACTTGTACTTTCTTCTCTCACCTTCTCGACCTTTTCCCGTTTGTGTCAAGTTTAGATCTTCCCTTCAGACTTGTTCCCTTCAAAAAGACACTGATTTGGTGTCTTTGGTCCTTCCTTCCCAGTTTACCCAGACTGCACCTGTTCCGTATTCCAATCGACTCTTTGTTGACTGGACGGAGAAAGCCTCCTTTTGAGCTTCTTTCATGAGGTCCAAATTGGGCCTAGGCATGAATAAAGGAGAAACGGGCAAAAAGGGAGAGGAGGCCTTTGCAAATATGAGCGAGGGTGTTTTGCTCTACCGAGTGCTCTGAAAGGCTTTTTGCTCGGTGAGACAACTCGTGTATGTTTGAATGTATGGATAAATCACTCATATTTTCATTCCCCATAGAGTTTATTCCCTCCCTCCCTCTTCCCCAGTATTGAATATTCACCGAGGTTGCCTTCAGAGACAATAAGTATTCTTCACTGGTTCACTAGTATAGTCTTACAACACCGACAATGACAAAGCAAACCCGTAAAAGAAAAACAACAACAACAATGAATCAACTGAACTACTTCTTAATTTATTGCTACAGAATTCACTTTCTCGGATCTACCTATATGACGTTTTCATTACACACAAAAAAATCAAAGTCGTCCTATGTCTTACGATTGTACCACTTTTGTCTATTGTATGATCATCTAACATTACCGTGTTTAAACCTTTCAACATAAAACCAGCGGCAAATCAGAAGTCACCTAACAAATAAAAGTATGAAAAATATTATAAATCAGCTTAATAGTTGATCGAGATCGAAATGTCCAAATTGGATGGCCAAGTCTCTTGGGTTCTGGCCTTGACTCGTTCGGGCTTGCTTGTTCGCGCCATATTTCAAAAGCAGCTCCACCACTTCCTTGCGCCCAAACTTGGCGGCTAAGTGCAACGGCGTCTGCTCAAAGGCGTCTCTGCGATTAACTTGAGTTCGGTCTTTCTTTAAAAGAAACTCAACAATGTCGTCGTATCCTGAACATGCCGCAGCCAAGAGAGGGGTTTGTCCAAAATTGTCGACGGCACTGACGTCAGCTGATGCCTCCTCAACCAAGAACTCGACAACCTTTCCATTTCCATAAATGCTGGCCAAGGACAGCGGACACCATCCATTTCCTACCAACTGATTGGTATCCACCCCAAGAGAACGCATTTGGCCCACCACCTCAGGTGAGCTGTACTGGGCAGCCAAATGAACGGGATAAAGACCCTCTTTATTCCTGATTCTGGGATTGGCGCCAAGGGATAGAAGGTAAGCTGCCATTTCGTTGTGACCGGCCATGATGGCATGATGAAGGGGCGTGTTACCCTCGTGGTCTTGATGACATAACATGGCACCCGAAGAGATTAAAGCATTGGCCACAAAGGCATTTCCGCTTTTGGCGGCATAACTCAAGGGACTCATTCCGCGATGATCTGTGATATTGACCGATGCATTAAAGTTGACAAGCAAACTGACCAGACTGGTGTAGCCTTTTTCACTGGCCACATGAAGTGGCGTCACTCCCAGATTGTCGGCCATGTTCAAATCGGCTCGATTTTCCACCAAAATTCGGGCAGCAGGAAAAACTCCCATTTCAGCCGTCCTCCACAACAATGAGCGGCCGTTTCGATCTTGTTGGTCAACTTTTCGCCCATTGTTGATGGCCTTGGACGCTGTCAAAACCATGTTTCTTTCCATTGCACTTTGACCTTTAGGATCCAAGGCCACTTTTGAATTGCTGGGTTTGGCTGGTTTAGGGGGCTTGACGGGCGTTGTAGGAGTACTTTTGGAATGAACTAGATGAAAAAACAGGAGCTAGAATTTTTTCACATGTTTAAATGCGGGCTGTTCACACAAATTGCACTCACCAAGATTATCTTTCAATATGCTTTGAATGAAGTTGAAAATCTCCGGGTCTTCCAATCGAACATATATCGAAGGATATCTGGGATCCCCGCAAGATCCGATCCCACCAGACACGATCCCCTGTTGGACAAATTTCAGCTTGGACTGAGAAAATTGGAACAAGGGACTTCCTGAGTCGCCCTTGCACGAGCCATAGTTTCCAGTGATGGCACCCCCTAAAGCAAAACAGCTACCACAACTACTCGACGACAACTTGAAGCACGGGCTATTCTGATAATGCTATATCTCACCAGCACAAACTATATTGCTCTGGAAGCCATTGGGAATGAGGTTGTTGATGGCGTTGAAAGTGTTGGTGTCGGACTCGTCAGCCTGTTCGTATAAAGTCTGGCAAAGCCTGCAATGTATAAATTATCCCTGTCTATTACCTCACATTATACTTTCAAGTCCCCGTAAGGAAGACATTCTGACACTTGCCTTTGGGCGTAAATGGTGAGGAACACTTGGCGCAGCATATTTTGAGATCCCGCGGCGCTCCGACCCGACAATCCCCAGCCTAAAAACTTGACTCATTAAAAAGGGTTGGCTCAGTTTTTACTCAAAGCCAGAAGGCTCGTTCCAGATTACGATAAAGTTGTCTCTAAATCCAGCCATTCGGCATCACGTCTCCCTAACTTTCTTTCGAATAAGTAGAAGTTTCCTTTTTTCCGTCTTGCGGTGGCAACCTCCATACGAGTAGTACAGTAGTAGTAGTTGTTGTAGTAGTCTATAATTTACCAGCCAAATGCATTTGCTGCATAGTGTGTTGGTCCACATTGAGTTTGGCCTCGTTGGGAATACAAATTGGTCGAACAAAAGAATTGAATTGGACGCCAGGCTTAATCTCCCAAATGGCCACGTCGTAATAGGCCTCATTCTTATCTCTTTGGTACTTCGGATGAACATGGGTCCGATAAATGCTTCGGGTAAAAACTGCTTGGTCGTCGGTGGAGTCCCTCAAATTCGTGTCACCAAAACGTAGGACCATACTAGAAAGAGTTGCACATTGCGGAACCTTCTTTTGTCTCAAGATATTCCAAAATATCGCAGATCATACGTTCCCGTTCCAATCGTACAATGGGCTGCGGTCAAGATGTGTTTGTTTGAGATGATTGATCCAGCACATTGATGGATCCATAATCCGTCATCGTCTAAGAATCCCGCCGAAACCAACCATGGATAAGTTCTCGGTCTGACAGATTCGGTGTCACTTGCGCCAGCCACACGAGACACCACATCCGAGAAGCTTCTAATGCCAATAATATTCAAGTCCTCCACTGGTTTGCTTACTCCACAACTCGAGTCATCTGGCAAGAGAGAGACGGTCTAATTGACGTGATCCCATATCAATAAGTTTGCCAAGCTCACCATTCTGTCCCAAGGTCAAAGTTGCACAAGGAAAAACCAAAATTAATATCAAGTTGTGAAGCGTCCTCATGGTGGAGGGCGAATGGTTGGAGAACTTACTTGCAATAATAATTATTGGTTTGTTTCAAAACTTGTGCAACATGCAAATTCATAGAGGTATAATGTCATAGAGGGAGTATGATTCATAAGCATTTTTTTTTTCATTTTTTTGCAGATTCTTTACTACCGCTACAAGGAATGCGATTCCCTGTAAATTGAAGGATTTCTCCCGACAGCTTCAATTTGATCCCCAACAGGATTCGAACCTACGCCGTCTGGGGAAGCACTTACACTCGGCTCTTTTTAGGAACGCATTAGTACGCGCGGCCACTCTGGCTTCCTTAAATGCATTGCTTTTCTTGATTAGCTTTTTATTAAAGCAACCGGTTCCGCCAAAAGAATAAACTGCGAATAACATAAAGCTAGCGTTTTATTATTGGTGTCGATTCTAGTGATAAAGTTTCAATGCTATTAAAATGAATAGAAATGTGAATACCCACTGTAAACCTGTTCTAAAAAGTAGCGCCAGTTCAACCTCCTCAAGGCATGCTTGCTCTTCAAGAACGTACGTAAGAGAATCCTTGGACACGACACGAGTCTCATGTTCGCAAAGAGCGTAAATCAAGATGTTTAAATTGCAAGTTTACAACAAAGATAGAAACATTGATTAAATGCTTTTTCAGCGGGTATAATTGCAATGCTAACTTCAGATGGGAGATCGCACCAAGATCTTATTCTAGCAAGATTTGAGCCCAAAGACATGTAACGCGTTCTTTGTTTAAATAATCAAACAAGCACGCTTCAAATTTGCGTAATTTCTTGACAGCACAACAACGTCAAAAGCTTGCAACATCTCAAAATACACACGTAGCATTAGGCAAAATCTCTAATCTAATCATGTAATAGTATAAGTAGTTTATTTTTGAATAGCAAATATGTGAACACCTTTAGGCACAGAAAAGTGGATCAGGTAAGGGACTCTTTGTTTCATATTCGAAAAGGAAATGGGTTTTGATTTGCTCTCCTCATAAAAAGAGATATGTTGGTGATGGTCATGACAAAATGATATGTACTATGTAAATATTTCCAAAAGAATAGCATCACATATTGTCTGAGTCCAGAACTTGATTAAGAGCTTGTGCTCTTGAACTACGTGAGAACACAGAGTGCCTCAAAACATATGGAATAGCCGATGAGAGCTTCTACATTGCTTCTTCAAGCATTTCTACTTGCAAATGACTCAACCTCAACCAACATGAAAACTGAATGCAGGGATGTTTATTTAAGTTGAAAATTAAGGAGTTGTTTCATCGAGATTAGGTTGGTCGCTTTCATGAATAAAGGGTGTTTCAGCTCCTTTGCAAAAGTTTACATTCAACGCCAAGCACAAGTGTAGCTTGTCATTTGTGAGTTTAGAATAATGGAAGACTCTCACCAAACAGCTCAATGTTGGACTCTTATAGCAACACCCTGAATTCTTGTGCAATGAAGTCAATAAATTTTGAGGGAAAAGGTTATAAAACAATTTTTACGATCCAATAAGTACGCTTGACGTGACTCTATTCCATAGAAATAAATTATATTAACATACAAACCTGTTGTGTTCTCGTTTTAGGAGTGGAAAGATTGCAATTTTTCCTTGAGGAAAATGTGATTATCTTGTCGACAAGCCTTCTGGCTAAATTAGAGATCTCTCAAAGAGAAAAAGATGAAGAAATTTGATATTCAAAGACTGAAGCTTCAAAGACCATTTGTTGTACTTTGTTTTCTGAACCAATCAAATACATCTCGAGAATTTTTTAGGGTGGGTATTATATGCGCAATGGATTCTTTCCACAACTTTAAGAAAAGATCCCAACATGTTTTCCTTTCTCTTTATGTACAAAACAAAGTTGTGTTCACCCAAAAATGTTTACTTTGAGAAACTAAACGAACTAAAGAATTGTTTCACGACATTTGCGTCAAAAAAATATGCATTTTGAATGCTTGAGAGGATCAACACTTCAAGAAAAATACACATGAAATAACGAGAAAAGCAATACACAAGGGATGCAGCGTTTTTACAACTAGACTATTTTCATGGGATTCGCAAGCAAACGCTATTTTAAAAAAATGAAAGAAGATCCTCAGTAAACGACTGAAATCAAGTTATGTTATTATTTTGAGCGCAAAGGGTCATATAATAATTCATTTCATAAGTTCATTTAAAGGCATCCTGTTATTGTGCCATTTCCAGATCATCATTTCGTAAAATTGAAAACAAAAAAAAAACTAATGAAAGAGGGCACCTAACACTGAAAAACTAATATAAAGAGCCTCATCCATGATGTTCTTTTAATGGAACTACTGATGGGAAACAAACAAATAACAAACAAAGACAAACAAATGACACCATACCAAACAAATACGAATCACAAATAAAAAACAAACAAATGGGAAAAAGAAGTCAACAGATGTTAAATGTTGCATGTTTTGCTCTCCTAGCTGATCAGGGCTGCCAAAAGTGACGCCCCTTAGGCAAGGAAAAGTGGTCAAAAGTAAGTTAAGGTCTTGAAAACCATATACCAAGAACTCCAGTTGTATGAAATATCTCTTTCAAACCAATCAATTCTTTCACGAGGAGACAGAATTGTGGCGAAACTGATCCTTAGTTACTTCTGTTTACAAATCACAACAAATCATGACGGCAGCACTGTTTTTATTTGGGAATGGTACAAATTTACCCCAAACAAACAAATATTCTTAAAACCCAACAAATATACAAACAAACAAAGAAATGGCCAATTTGTTCGCATCAGTAAATGGAACCATCTGCAACTTGAAAAGGAGTTTGGGCCAGGCAGCAATTTTCAGTTGTGCTTGAAAGCTTGCCAGCAGTTTCAAGCAGATTTACCCCATCTCGGGTTTGTCAATGGGACTATAGGGGTAAATAAGTATAATTTCAATAGCTTTTGATTAGGTAAATATCATAACAAATCGGGCAAAAAAACTTTTTAAACAAGATTACAGGTTTTGGTTGCTAATCTATTGCAGATCAAGTGGCTCGCTCGTGCTTCGTGACTTGAAGCAGATTGGTGCTTGGTTTGGTTTGAGGTAACTAAAATGGGAACAAGCGGCTTGAAAAATTGACGTGCTTGATAGCTCAGGAAATCCGATAAGAAGTAACCACTTTTCGATTCGATCGTCATGGTCTAAAACTTCAATATCTCACGTATGATTGGCAACTAAATATGACTGTCAGTCATTACTAGGGCCCGGAATTTTTTTTTTTAAAAGATATATAAAATATTTTAAAAATATTTCGTCACTTTTCCTCCATCTTTTAAATTTTTTGGCTGTTTCAAGGAAAAACTAAATATTTTCTCAAATATTCTAGTAAAAACAAATATTTCGGACAAAATTGAGGAAAGCAAATGAATGACCAATGCTCAATAGAGCCTTCCCTCTATACAAAAATAATAATAAAAAAATTTATAAAAAAAAATTTAAATGAACCCAAAATACAAAAATTTCTACAAAATGGTATTTGCACTAAGATTGGACATTCACAATCAAACATACTGTCATATACGGAAAAACTACGCCATCTATTGAGGCAAATTGAAAATTGTATTCTTTAAATCAATTACATGTCAAGTTTGCCCCCAAAAACGGCCAAATGCACCAATTTCATCAGGAACAAATTTGGAAAATCGGTGAACACAGACAAAATACCAAATAATGGCCTTGTCAAAAAAATATTCCTTAAATATCCGGGTTTTTTGCAAATATTTTGGGCTTTTGAAGAAAAAATCTTCTGGATAATTTACCACTTTTTTGCAAATATTTTTCCGGGTCCTAGTCGTTACATTATTCGACCATTGAACAAATCGCTCAGACGAAAACTCTATTATCAATTGTATTATGTAAATGAATATGTTATGATTTACAAGATCCAAATAATGGCTTTATTAAAATCTTCTGAAGGTTATGAAATAAGTCCTTAAAATATGATAAGATCACCACCAACAACGAGAAAAATATTTGGCGAACGAGTCGATTTTTGTACAAAACGTCAATTCCTGATCGTTATCATGTTCGTACTTTTCATCATGAGAAACCAGAATAATTTTTTGTGTGTGTTTGATGTTGATAGATATTTTTTTAACCGCTATGCTTTTTAGCTTTTAATTCAAGTAAACTTGCTCTTCCCCAACGAGCAAGTCTATGAACCATAAACGAAGCATACGTCTTCAAGCAAAGCAAGCCAGCCTGAAACCCTGAGAGGAGTCGCTCATTTTATGGCCAATTCCTAATCAACATTTACAAATTATTTAGCTATTCAGACTTTTTATCCTAAAATGTACCTATGTGCAAACATTTCAATGTACTATGTTGTGTTACTAGAAGTACGACCATCTCCAATTTCAGACACTAACTCAAATATCGGCACATTAAATGAACAAGTCTTGATTTTTGATTTGTTGCCCAAAGTTTGAGTTTGAACAGTCAAAAACGTGAAGAAGACTCCAATTGCCACAATGAACCGGGAAAAGCATCATAGACGACCTTGCGTCGCCAGACCCATTTTACGTTGATTTCCAGCATGGTTGCCAGGACGAGATATACGATGCTAGTTTTTGGCAAAATCTTAAGTCCTTTTCCTTGTAGGTTATCTTCTTTTGAGTGGCATTGTTAAGCTTAAATGGCACCTATTTGTTGAGGAATGATCCTTTTGGAAAGATTGATAGCCTCGAAGAAACATATTTGGCATGTGGCCAAAAGTGGCATCAAATATTATGTCCTGGCAACCACGTTGGAAATCAACGCAAGATGGGTCTGGCAACGCAAGGTCTCCGCCGATATTTTTCTCGGTTCATCGTCATTTCTATTGAAATGGTTTTACCATGTTTTACGTTGTTCTTCATTCAATTTTGTGAATTACGATCATTTCCACGAATGCCATGAAATTCCTGGCATTCGTGGTCTTTTAAGATTGTGTTAAGCGAAACTAAAAAAAGACATCAATGGATGAGTGAAATCGAACGAATTCAGCTGGGGATTCTGGGGCCAAAATGAGTAGGGATGGGTCAGAACTAGGTTCGGACATTTCAGTTATCGTTAGCTTTGTGAGGAAAAAATTCTTATTTCAATTGATTGTCAAAATGAAGAAAACGAGTTGGGTTCACGAATTTTGTTTAAATTTTATGGACTCCGACGCATCCCTAGTCATTTTAGCCCCAGAATCCCCAGCTGAATGCGCTTGATTACACTCACTCATCCATTTGTAAAAATAATAATTCCTTTGTGAGGTTTTCATGTTTCCGGTGCAAAATATTGTTGACTGACAGAGAAACCAATAGATGGTGGATAAAATTTGTGTTGTACACTTATTTCATTTTATTGACCTAATCAAATACCCATATATTTATGTTAATCTTAATGAAGGGCGAATAGAGAAACGTAATTAATTGCAGAGATTTTGCTTGTTCTCTAGCCTTAGAATCACTCGCCCTTGATCCTAAGATAAGATGATCAAATCTATACAGGGTACCCCTCCTCAAAGTTGCGAATGCACTAGTTCAAATAATGTATAGAAAATAAGTTATTTTCTTACCTTTTTTATTACATTTATTTTCTGATTGTTTGCTCAAAAGGTACAGTGAAAAAGATGAAAAATCATGATAATTTTTACTTAACTTCCATACATGATTTGCTGGCTCAAGTATAGATTATCATAGATGATTAAAAGCAACATTCCAAACGAAGTTTTACTTCAAATGAAAATGTGGATGGTTAATTAGTTCTTTAAAGATTTCAGATACCAAAAAAGAGGGAATGGGGGGTTGATTTCAGTCCACTGTGCCATTCAAGAAAAAGATGACATCAATTTGTCATCTTTAGGGAGGAGACGTGGTGTCGTGGTTAGCGCAGTTTCCTACAGTGAGAGAGGTCCCAGGTTCGATTCTCCTCCCCGACCTTTCTCGAGGAAACTTTTGGACGCTAAGTCACACCCACAGACGGAGAACCATTCTGATACCGGACATGAGATTGCCTATCGGAACAATTTGGACGATGTGATGGCTAGCTTCGCTGGCCGAGCGAGGCTCAACCCTCCAACCCTAGCACCAACAATCCAAAAAATAAATAAATAAATAAAGTCTTCCCATTCAAGGAATATCATTTTTACGTTAATACCTTAAGCCTCACCGTCTTTTATTTCTGTCAATCGCTTAGCTATGATTTTTCAAAGTAATATCATTTGGGGTTTAAAAATATATTTAAACAAAGGCTGTCGGTCATGATCGGGATTCTTAAATCTTCACCCAGATGACACTGAACACCCTGTAAACATTATAAAGTGTCGAAAGTATAAAATCATTCCCGACCTTCGCTATGTTCAGTCTCATACTAACCCTTCGGGCATCGAGTTGACAAACCCTGAAACGTTGATAAAGTGGCCGAAAGTATGTGTGACATGTACAAATCCGCCACGGACGGAAGTCTCCAACGCAATTTGTCCAGCGTTTTACCCACCGGGTATGTCCAACAATTTAAACCATTGCCAACTGTACTGTATTTGTTCTCCCGACTTATTTTGGTTTAATTGTTCCTGGATCAGATCTAGCTCCGATATCAAATGGAGCTATGTTTGTGGAACAACCTCTGAGCCTTTGGTCAGTACTCATTTGGGTCAACTTTTCGATGAAAAGACCACGGAGTTTGCCGATCGGACCTGCATTGTGTCTACTTATCAAGGGATTAGCAAGACCTTCGCTGAGGTCAGAAAAGAGGTCGACCTTTTGTCGGCCGGATTTTTGGCCATGGGAATGAACCATGGAGATCGCTTGGGGATCTGGGGAATGACTTGCTACGAATGGTATCTGGTTCAATTTGCAGCTGTGAAGGCTGGGCTTATTTTGGTAAGAACATTATTTATTGAGAACGAGTTATTTTGATGGAGGAGAAGCAATTTTCGGTGGGCTACTTTTAGGTCAATATCAACCCCGCCTATCAACCGAATGAGTTGAAATATTGCTTGAATTTGGTGGGTGTGAAAGGATTGGTGTGCTCTGAAGTGTTCAAAACCCAAGATTATTACAAGATTTTGAACATTATTGCTCCCGAAGTGGAAGGATCCCAACCTGGAGCCATCAAGTCTAAAAGTGTGCCTTCTTTGGAAAAGCTGGTGATGATCTCTGACAAGGAATTTGGGTAAGCTTGATGATGAAACGAGGAGTGGACTTGTGTTTTCATGTACCATTTTTTGTAACTTAAAGGGGAGCATTTCGGTTCAAAGATGTGATAAAAATGGGCAACAACAAGGAACCAATGGATAAATTGGAGTCTTTGCAAAACAGGATTCAGATGGACGACGCATGCAATATCCAGTTTACCTCGGTGAGGCTTACCTGAATGAATCCCTTTTTAGTACACCATCATACCTCATCCCTATCTAATTTCAGGGAACAACTGGAAGTCCCAAGGGAGCTTGTTTGTCCCATCACAATGTTGTGAATAACTCGCGGTTCATGGGTCAACGACTTCAATACGACAAAAAGGTTGGACTCCGAAATTTCATAATTTCTTTTCCCTGAAAAACAATAGCAACAAAATGTCTTAAATCTAGCCCCATGCGATTTGCTTGGCCGTTCCATTTTATCACTCCTTTGGTTGTGTTATGGGAAATATTTGTGGTTTGATCTATGGAGTCAAAGTCGTTGTGCCGGCCATTCATTTCGACGCCAAATCTTGCTTGGAGGCTATTGAAAAGGAAAAGTATGACAAAAATATTTAGACTTATAAGGGGTTCAAAATGTAACAATTGCCATCCATTTTAGGTGCACGGCTATTTATGGATCTCCAACCATGTTCGTGGATATGCTCAATTTACAAAGACAACATGGTTTTGACCTGTCTTCTGTTGAGACTGGCATCATGGCTGGTGCTTCTTGTCCCACGGAATTGTGCAAGAACGTCGGCAAAGAATTGAACATGACGAGATTCACCGTAATGATTACAAAGCCTTGATTTCATCTTACCATATCTCCTTAGAGAAACTTTTCCCCCCAGATTTGTTATGGTATGACTGAGACAAGTCCCGTCACATTCCAAGCGTTCCCCGAAGCTTCCACCACAATGTACGTGTGCTCTCATGTTGAAGCCAAAGTTTGCGACAAAGACGGGAAATTGCTCCCTTGCGGAACACCCGGCGAGCTGTGCACTCGAGGTTATTCGACCATGTTGGGCTACTGGGGCGATGAAAAGAAGACCAATGAGACCATCGATGCCAAGCGATGGCTCCACTCTGGGTAAGTTAAATGTAACTTGTTTTGGACAACACTTTTATTTATGAAATTTTGCGTAAACAGAGACTTGGCTGTGATCCAAGAGGATGGCAGTTTTGATATTGTCGGCCGGATTAAGGATATGATCATCCGGGGAGGAGAGAACTTGTTCCCCAAAGAGATCGAAGAACTACTTCATCAACACCCCAAGGTTATGGAGGCCTCGGTGGTGGGCATTCCCGATGAGCGCATGGGTGAGGAGTTGTGCGCTTGGATTCGCCTCGAGGATAACACCGAGTGCACTGAAGATGAGCTCAAGGCCTACTTCAAGGGCAAGGTACGTTAAGTTGATACATTTATTGACAAATATGTACGTACCTTAGAAGCAGGAGTTCAAATTATCATGTTATTGCTTTTAGATTGCCCATTTCAAGATTCCGCGATTTATCATTTTTGTCGACAAGTTTCCTGTCACAGTGACGGGAAAGATCCAGAAATACAAGATCGTTGAGGAGAGTATTAAGAAGTTGGGACGTTAAAGAGAATGCGCATAAAAGTCTTTTTTGATCATTGATCCACATACAAAACAACGCCAAAAAATAATTGTACTGTACCACTTGCCATATCAATAAATATCGCCTTCTATCGTATTCGTTAAAGACCAAAAATGGTCAAAAGCTCTATTATGAATTCAGGAGGAGGTTTGCTGTAGATTATAATTCTAGAGTGCCTTCGTTTTAGCTTTACTAGAAACTTGATGTTTTTCCTCGAGGAAGGACAACATACATTTCTAATAAACTCTAAAAGGTGCAATTAGTATACCGTTGTTGTCTCTAGTTCCATACAAATAGATATCTCAATGTTGACAAAGAAATCCAGTTGTCGTAAAGCTTGGAAGACTTACACGTCCATAAATGTACGTCTTTTGTATAGAAATCTGACATTTATTGATGGCCATACATGCATACTCAACAATATTCCCAATTTCGATGTTCCCTGGGACGACATTTTTTTGGGCATGTTACGTTGAGGACGGTGCGATCGACAAATGGAACTCCGACAAAGTTATTGGGAGTCATTTCTCGTTGAGTGGGAAAGGCTGATGTTTTGGGAAAACTCTGACAATGATAGCTGTCATGTTGAAGGGCCAACTCTTTGCTCCATTCCCACAAGTATTTGGTGAGGATCATTTGATCGTTGGCGTGAATCAGGCTTTGGGCATGAGCGGTCCGATCACGGAGAATCTCGTAGAGCACTTTCCTCAAAGCATTTCTCAAGCGTTCCACTTTCACACCCCACATTCCGGCTAAGATCTCCATTTCATGATCGGGATGATCCCGCATGAAATGGAACGGATGCTTCGAATGGATCCAAGCTTGAACAGCCATTTGCTCCCGTATTGACGCCACACTGTCCAAATCGCGAAACATGGCGATGTGTACCTAAAATGGCGCAAAATTAGAGGAGCACAATTCTTTCAATTACTCCGTAATTTGGAAATGCTTGGAAGTATAGATTCAAATCTTGGGCATTAAGTTCACCTTAAAGATTTTATTGTGATCAAAGATTTCATTGGACAGAGTATTAGACGGCTTTCAGAAAATTAGGAGACGTGTAAAAAATATAGATTTACGTGGGCTTAAGGGTAAAGGAACCAGCGTCTCTAAAGGGAGCAACAAAATGACGTCATTTACTGTATAATGATTGAAGTATCTTATCACCCCAAACTCAATGAATCCAACTTAATCACTAAGCTAATAAATAACAACAGGAAAACAAAGTATTTCGCTTTTGAGTTGGCATCTGTTACAAACAGTGTGTTTTCGAGCTTCTTACTTGTGTTCTTTATGTTTATATAAGGACAAGGTTTCGGATTTTTTTTTTTCCCTTAGAATTGAACTTCTTGGAGCCAAAGTTTTTAGTGGGTGGCATTGATATGCATAAAAAGGTCTGAACTAGAGAGCAGATTTAATTTTTTTACGTTCAACTTTCAAAAAATTTTGGACGGTGGTCTTTGGGTTTTTAAAAGTTTTGCCATTTTTGATTTTTTTTTAGATTTATTTTCGAAAAAAAACCCTTTTTGCGTTTTTTTGGACTTTGAAACTGTTTTCTCGAATTTTGATCTGACCTAACAAGTCGCCATTATTCCACGGCCAAGAACGAGCCTTAACAATTCTGTTTAAAAGAGTGCCAAACCAAACCTAGAATGTTTGGTTCTAGGTTTCTCTGTACAAATTTCATAAAAAAATGTATGTACTCTATACATATCCGACCTTCATGTATCCAATGAGAAATATCTCGCAATAAGGATAATTTTAAAAAAATCAAGAACGAAATCGTTGGGCGGAAAAAAGGAACGGAAGAAATCATTTTAGGCCAAAAGGCTTTTTGAGCCATTTTCTATTCAAATTCTTTTTGGGTCAATTTCAAGCCGTCTCAAATTGGCGAAAAATGTGAATGTTGTAACTAGTCGCAACTAAGTTGATGACGATTTCAAAGGGAAATCTTACCTGGTCATCGACCATTGGTACGAATCTCCAAATCGTTGGCAAAATGGTCTGAAGGGATCCAAATTGAGGGTTGGACCGAATATCACAGAAATCGAGGTTATCGTAACGGCACATCAAATCACAGAGTTGAGCGCCATCTGTGAGATTATGATAAACTCGCATGACCCATCCGGGATAAAACTGATGCATCATTTTGGCATTCAAGGCAATGCCTTGGAAATAGTGACGTTGAGTGGGGGTTTTCGGGTCCCCAAAATACGAATACGATATCACTTTTTGAGCTGTACCTCTTTGAAATGCGTCTTTTCCGCACGTTGTTAGACCAAGATCTATAACGGGATCTTGATTTGGCACAAGTTTTCTTGAGCACGCACATTGTTCCAAGCGAATTGTTTGAAAAGCACCTTGATTTGTGGTTTTATTTGTTGCCAAATGCGGCCTCAATTGCACTTTATGATAAATAAGGAAAGCTATACAAGTAAAAGTGAAGACGGTTGACAACTTGAGCACGTTGCTCATCACTTTAGCCATCTCTGGGTCAGGCAAAAGATGCTGTGTAATCAGCCATTTGTTATCTTTCTGATGAACTTCCAATTTTCAAACGTCAATGCGCTTCAATTCTTGCAAGTCGTAAGGTTTGCCTACATTTCATAACTGGGTTATTTCTGGTGCTTTGATATTAGGAATGTAGCTTCATTGACATGTCAAACCATTTCTTGATTCCAAATTTTGTCTGACGGAAATGTCACGAAACATCGGGATTTCAACTCACGAAACTTTCATAATCGGAGTCCTTATTTTAGGTCTTTCGTAAGTTTACGTCCAGCTTTGAAGTTCTTGCCCATTCGCCAAAACTAGGTACAATAAAAGATATATGTTCATATGTGTTTATTAGGTACCAAAAAATTTCCAAAGTCGTTCAGGGTGCGTAACATTTTAAGAACGTACCAAAGTAATCTTGTGTTCTGATGGATGTTATGTAATCTAGACCTGTTTCTACGGATTGCATGAAAACAGGTCCGTACACGGACAACCAAAAGAGAAATTTTGTCGTTCAAGTATCAATTCACCATGGACTTAGAACGCTTGGTCAATCTCAGCCAATTTCGTTTCACGGATTTCCCAAAGAAAAAAGTAGGCTTGTTGCATTTGGAACGGAAACGACCATGGCCATCGTGCCCCAACCCCGAAACCGGCAATCAATGGAGCGAGGATATGAAAACCAAGATCGTGGATATCGTTTCTCAAGCCAAATTTGAGGTCTTTCGAGTTGATCAAAAAACAAAGGTAGACGATGATCCGAGTCTGCGTCAAGCTCTCAGTAAGTTAAAAGTTAAAATCAATTAAATCATTGTACCCTGACAGTCTCCATTATATCCTTGTTGTTCCAGAGGATTGTCAGGAAGCTTCTGTGGATGTTATCGTTGCGGTACAACCAGTGATCAGCGATGGGCGTTTAGCCCCGGTTCTGGCCCAACAATGGGGACATTGTCTGGTTCTGTGGGCCACACCCGAGGAACAGAAAGGGGAAATGATCTCCGGGAACTCATTGGTCGGGTCACATCTTATGACTGCCACTCTGAGACAACTCGGGTTTCCCGTTCAATTCGTATTCGGAAACCTGGATTGGGCTTTGGCCGAAACTCAGCTGTTGAAGGCCGTGGACGTGGCCTTTGCTTCACGATACGTGGCCAAGGCCAAAGTGGGCCTGATTGGTTACCAAGCCCCGGGTTTTCAAGACTTTCATCCGAACCCATTTGTCATGAGAAAGACCTTTGGTACCCTGATGTTACACATTGGCACCACAGAATACGTTCAATTGGCCAAGAACATGGGGGACAATGAAGTGAAGAGAGACTCTAACCACGTTGTCCAGGACCTCAAACTACCCTTCAAGGCTCTTCAGACTGGCTTTGGTGTTGAAGAACACGAGCTGAACCAATCCTCGAGACATTATCTAGCCATGAAAACTCTGATTGCGGACAACAATCTGGACGCCCTCGCTATTCGGTGTTGGCCAGAATTGCCCGGACCTCCGGAAAGTGGCGGCCTAGACCAATGGTGTTACATGGCATTGGCCAGATTGGCAACTGAAGGGTTTCCAATTGCCTGCGAAGGGGATGTGGATGGGGCTCTTGGATGCTTGATTGGCAAATTTCTAGGCTGTGGCGCTATTTACCTCTCTGATTGGCTTGAGCATGACAAACAATCGCTGACACTTTGGCATGGCGGAATGGCTCCATTTCAGCTGAGTGAAGCTGTTGGCACTCCGTTAGGCCCTTGCATTAGCCGCCATTTTAATAACCGGAAAGCTGGTTGTCTTGACGCAACTATCAAGATTGGGATGGAGGTGACCATTTTTAGATTTTGGGTGTTTAATGACCAATACCACGTGGTGATAATGGAAGGTTCGGAACATTTGATGGAGGAAAATGATAGAGCGAAATACTCATTTCATTTTCAATTCTAGGAAGGACTGTCAGGCCCAAAAGACATTTATTGGGAAACAATGGTTTGGTGGAGTTTGAGGATGACGTGGATCTTATTAATTCATTTGATACTTGGCTTCAAAGTGGATTTCCGCATCACATTTGCGTCGTAGAAGGGCGCCAAGGCAAGAAAATGGCTTCATTTGCCGAACTGAGCAATGTCAAGGTCCTTGAAAAACGCTTGCTTGCATAAATTTCTTTCAAGAAGGAATAAAAAATGCCGTTGGTTGGCTTGAATCAGTATTTCGACATTTTTTTATTTGGCACACAAAGTGAAAAGCTATTTATTTGGTCAGCTCGATTGGGTTCTCATCTTGATGCCTTGGTGAGATCTTCAAGCGAGTCCTTATTGCTGGTGGTCTCGGCATAGCTCTGAAGCACCCGATAGACCCTCATAAGATCATTGCGATGTCGCCAAAGCCCAGGTTTGCAAAGATGGGTTATCTTCACGTACTGGTAGACATCAACTTGGTGCTCAAAGTCCAATTGTTTCATCAACGTCATCACAGAACAGTAGATTGCTGCTTCGGTTCCACCACACGAATCCACAACCACCAGGGTCCCCATTCCGGAACGCTGTTTATGCATGGATTGGGTCATTTTGTGGGTAGATATGATATCATGAAATGTAGTGGAACATTGATGGGGAGGCTCAAACACGAGCCGAACCGACAATTCGGCTTTGGAATGGATGGAGGTCATCACAAAGTCTTTGGAGAGAACCCCGTTCATTTCAGATTCTTCCAAGAACGAAATTCGAATGGAGTCCATCTCGATATCTACTTGTTGATTGGGCCAAAACACACCAAACTCCTAAAATGCAATAAAAACCAACATTATAATTGGTACAAGGTTAAAGAAAAATCCCAGTCAAGTTCTTACTGGCATTTTCACTTGTGTTAAGACCACCACTGTTCTAATTCCTTGTTCCCACAACATTCTCCAAAAGTCAGTAATGGTCTGTTCTAACGGATATTGTGTGATGATGAATTCGTTGGTGGAATGAAAGCCCGGTAACCACGTGGCGTTTATGTAATCTGACCCTTCAAATCCTGGTCGGGGATTCAGGTTGACTCTGGAGTAGTCCACGGGTAAACTATCAAAGTTCCGAGTTTTGTCCCGATTGCAAGGTTTCAAGGCCGAAGCAAATTGGAACTCTTGAGGCTGGAACGTCGTGGCCAATTTGAGCTGGTGATCAACAAGGTGCCAGGGGATGAGATCGTGATCTGCGGTCAGATTACTTTCCAGTGTTGAAACATAACGCGACAAATACGACCGATTGACCAAGGTCTCTCCGGCAGCGATGGCTTCTGCTAATATCTCGTATAAGAATACATATTGCTCTTCAGTTTGAACCAAGAAATTTCTCTGAGTTCGGATATGTTTTAGATAGGTGATCAAGTCAACCGACCCATTGACCCTGATTTGTCGGAGCATTGCATCTGCCACAATGAAGGCTCCAGTTCTTCCGACACCCGCACTGAAATATAGAAATGAAATTTAGACAAATAAAAAAGAAAAGCTGATTAGGTTTTCAATGCAGCTTGATTCCCTCAAGGTCTTTATACCTTCCCAAGTGCTCAACCTAATATCGTCAATCCTAACGACGTTTTGGCATAGCCGTCAAATCCAAGCTCTTGATGACAATCACTGAGCAAGATTAGGCATAGACCACGGAACTTCTGGACGGGTGACGGCCACGCAACCTTTTCCACAGACGTCATGTCGCTCAGGAAGCAACGTTATTTAATTCAGACTTATGTTAGATCTTAACAACTTAGTTTTCTTTTCTCTAGCTTATTTCCAGTCTCCACATCTCCCCTGTGAAGGATTTTCACAGTTTTGATACTGTTGTATTACTCATGCATGGATAGATAACTGAAAACATCAAATTTTAACATAGTTTTAACTTGACACAATCCAATTTGAACATATGTAAATATCCATTTAAATAATTCAGATAGGTGATACTTCATGAAATATTTGGTATACCTTAATGTCACATTGTACCTGTAAGCAATTGTTGATAATATATATATCTTGCACTTGATATGCCATAATTAAGTTTAATTTGTACCCCTTTGTACATTAATATGTCTCAACTGTACAAGCATTGAGGTAGCAAACTTAAAATCTGGCAACTGACCCAAGAGATATTTAACCCCTTTCAATGTTCCCATTCCGGCATTTTTAATATCTTTTCAGTATATTTTATTAAATTTCCTTATTTGTAGTTCTATACATTCAATGGATAATTCACTTTCTTTCATCCTCATGCCCATGTTAAGTTCCATATCATGGGTTTCTCATTAGATTCACTCCTTTTAAAGGACTTCAAAAGCCTTAGGCTATAATTAGTATAGCATTCGCACAGTTCCATTGTATAATTTAAAGGTTAGATTAGGCACTTTAGGCTCTTACAGCATGTAGAAAGTAAATCACTACAAGAAACAGTATCAAATAAAAATTCTTTCTTTGGTGACTTTAACCATTGACCAAATGTACTTGTGTTGAAATTTTGGGCAAATATATGCCAAGACAAATATTCTGCTTTGAGCTTAAAAGATTCCCAGAATTATGCCTCACACAATGCAAACACTAAGATTTATCTTACTTGCTTGGTTCACTCACATTTAGAAAAAGTATATGAACGTTTGGTATGTGGCTGAATCACCAACAGAACAAGCCTTGCCATCGAGAAGAACTCACACCATGAACAATCTAGCTGTAGTTGAGACTTGACCGATTCCCAAAATAACTCTGGGTGAGGAGGTACTTGTTTCACTAAAGGTGTTGCACTATCAAAGGTGGGTGTGCCATCAGCCATAGACGGTAGCACTACAGCAGATGAAGGAGTATTGCCATGAGTCAAAAGATCTGAATGTGACTTTAAAAACACACTTACAAAGCACTGCACAGATGAATTTATCACATTTCATCATGATTCTTCAAGATGTTTCAAATGTTGTGAGTGAGAAAGAACTGGCAAAACAAGCAAGGGTGACTGAAAATTTGTAGGCTTTCTAAAATTGTGATTTGGATCTTGCAAAAATAAGTAAGGCTCAAGTCATTTCTTCAAATAATAGAAACCTGCTATGAGCTTATAAATAGCAAAAGGAACTTAATACTCAAATTATAAAGAGATTTTGTTTTGTCATAAGATAAAATCATGCTGTCTGCTGGTCAATGATCTCGTCACCTTTTGAATGGCAGATGTGGCCAATCCAGCCCAATGAGAATTGGCTTGGGTTGCCTGAATGACGCATACTTTGAGACAGGCATTTTTTCCGATGCGGTTTCAGATCCGGAATCCTTGGATTAGGCTTGTAATCGAGAGGAATACCAAATTTTACCTTTTGGCAATTTAAGGGTAGTTCCGTGGTCAATGGACATTGAACTTGCAATGTATGTGGTGAACATCTTTCCCATTTCCATATTTCATTTGGCTTTTGTGACTTTTATAATGCTTAATCCATCGCAAATATTCATCTTTGATTATTAACAATGTTAACGATGAATCTCAAATAGAAGGGCTTAGCAAGCAATATGTTTTACTTGACATTTGCTTTTCGAATGACGGAGAAACACAAAGCCCCCAAAAGCTTGCATTCTCGAGCTCTCTGTTCTCGAGTATCACATCCATGTCAATGCAGTAGCTTTGTAATTAGCCTTGATCATAAAAACAGTGCCCAAAATGTGGTGCATCAAACGACAAGGACAAATTACCTGCAATGAACCAAGACTGGCCCTGCCGAATCTTGTGACACATCTGCAATCCTCCGAATGAATGCCAGAAATGGAAGTGGGGTTTCAGGCACCCCAAAATCCGGCCACTGGGTGAAATGATACTGGAGAATGTATCGCTCATTGACTTTGTTGCACTTGACGCGGAGATGGCGCAACCGGAAAGTGCGGATCACATACGAAGCCAAGATATCTTCTCGTAGATGAGTCACTTGGATGAACCCATAGGTTTCTGACGTGAACATCGGCCAGTATTGGTCGCACTTTTTCTGAATTAAAATCCATGATTTAAACCTTGAAGATTGGACTATTCATCGAGTAGCTTACCTGACCCGCTTCTACGAGGTTGGTCATCATCACGAGAACTTTGACCTTCTGTTCCCACACCATTTGCCAAAACAGGCCCATGCTTGTCTTTTGAGGGCCTTGAGTCGCGATGTAGGCGTGGGTTCGGTCAATGCCGTCGATGAAATTGGCATTGATATAATCAGAGACAGATATGGACCCAGAACTGGCCTTTCTTGAGACCTTTGTTCTCGCTGAGCCGGCCTTGCCAGGCTGGAGAATCACTCTGGAATGCTCATCTGAAAGGCGAAAAGGAGGAGAGGTGATTTTGATGTCAGGATTTTCGGCCTTCGATCCCATTGGAAGCAAATGATGGGTAAAGGATTTGGAAGAGACCAGGTTGGCCTAATGGAATATTGGGAGTGGAATTCCCAAGACACATTCCATGGAAACCTTTGGGACAGAAAAAGGGAAAGGAACCAAATGAGGGCAAAGACCAAAAGGAAAGGGAAAGCCATTGCCGTCAAAGGAATCCTGAGTACTAGCTAGTGCAATTGACAAGATGCATTTGTCATATAACTGGGATGCTAAGTGCAAACATTCAAATAGCTAGAGTAAACTAAATTATGGTATAGATAACCATACTTGAGAAACGCCTCTGTACATAAGGTGCGTTTAAAAGGTAGCTTATATACTAAGACTACTCTAAGAGCAATGGTTATTTATACTAGAGCACTATAATAAAAGAGTACGATCATACAGTGTGCAATCCAATGGATTTCATGCGGCAACAGCTCGCAGTTCCCATGATACACATATTTTTGAATATCGCAACGGTCGCATCAGTTTTGGACAAACTAAAGTGCCTCAAATGTTGACAGAGTATTGTAAACGGATCTGAGATGGTTTTTGGTTGACATTATTGATAGAATCCCTTTCAAAGTGGCATGGAAATCTGACCACTGAAAAGGTAATTCAGGCATGATCCATGCCAAAATTCATCAGAAAAACACTCAAAGTTCTATTTGGAGTTCCACCATCAAGGTGGAACTTTAGGTTTTTAGGTTTTAGGTTTTATTTTTAGGTTTAACATTTATACTACAGTTTGGTTTGCTCAAGCCTTTTTGAATTAGTGCAATTACGAGTAACATCCGAGCTAAAGTTCTGAACGGAATTGTAATCGTGATTAATATCACAGAGAGTAAATCATAGGGCTATGACTTTTAAAAAACTAGCAATTGATGGGCCCCCATCTCATTTTCAAAGATTCATCAACAGTGCTCGTTCAAAAGCCCAAAATAAAGTGCCCAATGGAAAATGTCCTTTGGCATGTGGATGCGCGATGACATCCAGACCATGATTAAGATCGGAGATGGGGCTAGTCGTCAAATCTCTCGTTAGGTCCGTTGCCTGACTAGAACTCACATGCCACAATGTTTCGATAACGATTGTCTCTTTGGTCGTCGCCATCGGTTACGCCTCCGTGCTCATCCTCCCAAGCTTTTCGTCGCACTTGTTCCCATTTCTGAAGTGCTTGGAATTCTCTCGAAAAGCCTCCCGTTTGATGCATCTTGGCCACATGCGCCACAAATGATTGCACCGGAATGGGTTGTTGAGCTCTTTTCAAGGTCTCACTGGAATTGACCATGAGTGTTCCACGAGAGAAATTAGGTGGAACATGGGCGTGTCCACCCGACGAATGGTGGAGGGGTTCCAAAGACATCTGGTCGTTGGTGGAGCTCGAGTCCGACACGTAATAGAAGGAATCGTGGCTAAAACGTCTGAAATGAAGAGACCAATGAGGTTGTTGTACAACTGCATTCGCTTGTTTCTAGTTGTTTTGTGGTTCATATCGATATTCCGAGAGGTTTTCCCGTTATGAGGGGAAAAAAGACAAACTGTCTTCACGAATGAGGCCACTTTGAGCTGACAATCGGCAAGTAGTCAAGGGAATACCAAAACTTTGGAAAGCCTATCTAAGGCAATTATATTAGTCGTTGAATCTATTGTGCACACGGTTTCGTCGTAAGGCTGCAAAAGATGGTCTTGATTGACCTTGTGCAAAATGCTGAGATGTAGTAAAGATGGAACATAAAAGTTGGCGCCGATACGTCTCAGTTCTCTTCTTTTGTATTGAGCCTTAACCCTTTCACTCCAGTCTTTGAGTGTTCCTAGTCTTAACAGTCGTCTCCACACGAAAAAAGCCTTAAAAGGCCCACTTCTTTTTCTCCCTCAAAAAGGGGGAGTCGGCTTTCACCAAGAATATGCACATATTTTATCGGCCATGGACTATTTCATGTCCTTGCTTGTTTCATGTCAAAGGGAAAAGGGGAAAACTGACTACGTACATATGCAGCATCACAGGATATTGCACTCTAACCAAGACTTCAAAGCCTCAATCCACTCAATTGAGCTCGGCAGCACCTTCACTGCATTTGCAACAATCTGGATCGGCCATCCGGGTTTGCTCACTCAGTTCAGAGTACGTATTGTACCAAATACTAACCGGGATGCTGGATGACTTGGCCAAACACCCTGCTTGTCCTAACTGTATCAGATTTTTGCTCGGTCATGATGTTTGGAACAGCAAGGGGCACTTAACTTTTATTGCTCTTTAGGGGGCGCACAGTATGCTATCGGTTGAGCTTACTATGTACTACTACTGTGTGTAGTGCGCATAACTTTGGAAACGGAGATCTTCAGGTTGTTTGGTCTTCTCTTTAAAGTCTGACTAAAGATCGATAGACCGATTTCCAATTGATGCAAAATAATCAAATGTTTTTTTTTTACCTTCGAAGGACAAAGGCCACAATGACGAGTATGAAGACCATGGCGATCAAGGCCAGACCAGCCAGTACCCCGGTGCCCATGTCCAAGATCGGGTTAGCCAAATTGATGGCGCTTTGGTGGTTTTCTGACTCGAGAACGGTGAATGCCTGGATTTGGTCACAGTTCTTCCGAAGCTGAAGTTTTTGAACCGACGTTAATTGACCTTTATAAAGAACGTCCTTATGATAAAGGCTCTTGGTGGCGGCTTGTAATTGGATCCCGTAGAACATGTTGGTAGTAAGGTTGCTTATCACCATCTGCAAATGAAAGATCCCCAAACAAACTGTAAAGTAGTAGTAGTAGTAGTAGCAGCGGTGGTGGTAAATGTTGTAGTTGTTATAGGGATAGGAACGAGTGGTTGGGCCAGACATCGATCCAATTTCCAAGCCGTTATTGACGCCAATATAGATGGGCAATTTCCCCAGACCTGGTGGCTGATGGCCGGACCCATTTCTATTTGCGAAAAGGTTCCGAAATGGAGGGAAAAAGTTTTGGTCCAAGTAAAAGCAGAAAGAGAGTGAAGGAAGGAAGCGGAAGGTTCGCTCGCCGAAACTCTCAAACCGTGTTAGCATCTTAAGAATCTTACACGATCAATTTTCTGACACAGCCCAGCCCATAAATACTCGGATCCATTTCTGCCAATGAGATCAAAGGTGTGGGGAACATTGCTAACGGAACTAACAATGACACTCAGCCAAGGGGTATACCATCGATTGACCAATTAATTATCGGCTTTTGGAAAGCTCAATGGACCTCAATCTTGTCGCTTAGGTTTAAAAGTGAAAGAACTTTTGGGACAGGCTTCATTCGTGCTCGTCTTCACATACAATCAAGCGACAGGGAAGGAAATCTCTCCGGCTTTGAGTATGGACAATGCTATGCACTTTTCTCAGGGAACTCTTTGGGGAGCAAAAAAATGGAACGAGTTGGATGGGTCTTTTTTGTCCTCCTGTCGACCACTATCCAAATTTTTACCCTCGAGATGGCAGCATTCCATTTCCAGGAATGTGCCCCCCAAAAAAGGCCCAGGAAATGGTCAATTGATCAATCATGGGAAACTTCGCTCGCTCATTACTCAGATTGGCTGCCGAGCAATTGGAACAACTGGCATGATTCTCGGGAACAAATCGTGATTGTACTACCAACCTTGCCCTCCTTGAAGCCAAAGTCCCGGGAATCCAACGTGATCACATGGTAACCTCGCCACGGATCTTGAGCTTCCATTGCCAGATCGGAAGTGGTTGTTTGGCCGAGGTCGACGGGGTCGTCAGATTGGTGATGCTCAGGTTTATACCCGATGAAGTAGAAATCGATGGTATGCGAAATCTGCCGGGGTCTGTCCCACTCAATGAAGATGGCATGCTCGTCTTTGCAAGTCAAATTGGCAATGATGGGCGCGGAAGGACCTCGGACGTCCGTGGTGGCCTCAATGGCCGGCCTCGAGGACCGACCTTCATTCTTCCATGTGAATGCTTTCAACCAGAATCGGTACTTGGTGAACGGCTCTAAGGAAGGAGAAGTGAATCATGAACATACAGACTCGCACAAAGAGGTACTACCTCATGTGATGTTAATAAGGACTGGATGATCCTTAAGGTAATGAAAATAGTGAGTAAGGCGTTTTCGAGAAGGGATCCTGAGTGGATCTATCCAAATGAGAAGGATGACATGCAGTTTCAAAAGAATTGTAGAAGAACTCATCTTTCTCAGAGATTGAATAGGGTGTCTTCGATTTCTTCGACAAGGCATTGTGTTGCAAAAAAATGGGCTGCTGTTATTACTTAGAGTTCTTACTTGCGGCAGACCAACATCCTTTTCTATTTAGTCTCGCCCATTTTGAATTGTGAGGAGGAGATTAGTTCCGCTACATAAATTTCATAACCATTTGTGTGTTTTATAGCCATCGCCAAACGAGACTGCCACCTTCTCCCGCTCTCTCTGTCCTTTGCTCTGGGAATGGTATGTTTTTTAGAAAGTCCCCAAGCTTTGACATTTTGGGAGGAATCAGACCCGGAATCTCAATTGCGTGGGCAATGCCAAAAGATGGCGCTTCAAAAACAGAGGACGAGTAGAAAAAACTTACGGAGATCAGAGAGAACGTGTTCCATGCGAGAATCAGTCCTCCGAACGGTCACCACATCGGTAAAGTTGTTATTCCTCATGAAATAGACTCGGTAGCCGAGAATAATTCCATTTGGGCTCTCGGGACTTTTCCATTGAAGGGTGACAGTGGTGTTGGTGATGTTGAGAGCTCGCACACCTTGCGGCATAGATGGAACTAAGGGAACAAATGATCCAATTAACGAGCTTTTCTTCTCCCCTGCTCCTAGCACGTTTTGAAATGCAAATACAATTTCACCCTTGCCAAGGATCTGCAGTAGTGCACAACGGACAAACATGAGCTTTGATCCCATTAGGTGTACCATATTTTTGGGTTATTTTGACCCATAGTCGGGTTTTCTTTGACCTTGTTGGCACGAGGTTGCAATGCAGGCACAAGAACTAATGCACAAGTATCGAATTTCAGACCATTTCCTGTGGCCAGACTATCACCCAAGGCCTAACCAGAACATGTGATGAAGGTCAGCTACCCGAAGTATAAGAACAGCTCTCGTGGAGAGAGTTTGGCCCAATTTTCCAGGCTCAGCATTGAACATTGGTCCATTCCAAGTTGGGTGGAACAAAATAAAACCCAAGTTTCGGGTGATAATTTCCAGCCCCGCCACTCATAGGGAATACTGAGGGATCCCTATCCCTCCAGTCTTTGGCAAGTTTCAATTTGACAGAAGAACAGACATGGAACACTCTTCTATGCAAGCAATGTCCCTCACCAGACGATGTTGACGTTCCATCGTTGCATTCAAGGGGAAGCAAGCACTTCAAGACATGTCGGAATTTGTGTTTGTCAACGTGAGCAGAATTGAAACTTACCCCCTTCATCGGTCGAGACTTCCACCGTGGAACTAGGTCCATATCCCTCGGGATTGACGACCTGGACCGAGACCAGGTACTTGGCGAATTCCATGAGGTTCTTGATCACGGCAAAGTCAGCCTTGGGGTCCTTGATAAGCATTTCCCGCACATCTTCCTCGGTCCGTTGGACGTTCTCAAAATGACGACGATAGGCGATGCGGTAGCCGAGGAATTCCCCGTGGATGCTCGAGGCCGATGGAGGTCGCCAACTGATCTTGATCGAGGTCGACGAGACATTATGTGCGGCTGTGATGATGGGTCGACCACTGGGAACTGGAAAACGGAGACACAATATGGTAGTATGTACAGCCAAGCGTTTTGCTACAAAAGGTCGGCCTTTGCCATTTCGTTTTAAATGAAATGATGATTTGCAGTAATTTCAGTCTGAAAATGGGACAATGAATTAAGCTCCCTCACCAAAATCATTTTCCCTCCCTTGGGTCTTCAGCCTGGAAATTCACCTTCATTTAAGGCATAATGATGTTTTCCTGGGGAAATGAGGCCAACCAACATTGTTCCTCGGTGACTACAAAGACCTCTTTGAGGTTCCGACAACACAAACATGTCAAATGGAACGAAGGTGTTGTTGCCCATCATATGTGTTCAATCTATTTCATCATCCCTAAAACTTGGTTACTGAAGTCAATGAAGAACCAGAGTAAGAAAGAGAGGAGAGGCGAATCTGGATGGTTGCCCCACTTGCTAAAACGTCAGAAAAGACGCCAATCTAAGTAAGTAAATAAGGCCATAAATCAAATGGACATTCCCATTCACTCACTCACTCTCTCTTGTGGGGTTGCCGCTATTCTGATTCGCTAACCAAAGTCCAGCCGAAAGTGACTTTGGCTCATTCATTCACAATGGATCAAAATGAATACTCAAACATTGGAAAAGAAGGGAAATCGGGGATAGATGCTTCACACACAACAATCGGCCTTTTGTCGGTAGACATTAGAACCACAATTTTTGCATAAAAGCGTTGCTCAGCAAAGACTACGAACCATGGCAGAAAACCAGTGACCTTGATCTGCAAGTCCTTTCTTTAGCCTTTTGGAGCCGAAACGATTTCTATGACAAAAGATTGCAGGTTTTTCTCCGCCTTCCATACTTGATTACAACGCTGACTTGGGGAAAAGAACCGTCGGAAAGAGATGATTGCTTGATAAAATCATTCCGGCAAAGTCTTTGAATACCTTTCGAGTTCTCTCAATTCGAGGAAAGAGTGAAGTTCGTTCTTAACTGAATCTTGATCTTCATCAAAGAAAAGACACTCCCAATCCTTTGGGATCCACAGTTATACCTACGTACCAGTATGTAGGTAGGGAACCTAAGGGGTCTGTCTGTCTCCTTCTCCTCTCTTCTAGTTTCCCTCCTTCCTCGATCCACTCAGTGGAAAGTGCTATCATTGCAAATGTGAGATCATGCTCCTGGAACACTTGAATCTGACGACGATACTAGTGTGTACTTTTCATCTGGATATACTTCTACCTTCTTCTTTCCTGGCAGATTGACTTAAAAGAGTGGAAAGCTGTCGCATTATGCTAATGCAACATCCCGCTCCTAAACTGCATCAATAGGAGTGTGATGGTGTGTGTGAGTGTGTGCAATGGCGACAAACGCTCGAGAAATCGACAAGAAAGAAGGTGAATGGCTGAAATGCACCTCTTGATGACGTGTTCCACTCAACTTTGGTTGAAAAGGAAACGTGACCGGCCAATTAGCCAGCCGTCTTTCCAACATTGATGAAAACAACCTTGAAGTCATTACTTGGGTGTCGAATGATGCTCCTAATGAACGAAAATTGATCTCGAACACGGCGATCCATTCGATAGCTTGTTCCAATTGGAACATGGAGCGTCCCTTTTTCCTCCCCTCTTCTTGATCCATGAGAGTACTTTCAAGAATAATGAGAGTATTCCGTTCGAGTTCGTTCGCGTTTCGCAAAGTAAACGTGTTTATCTTGCTTTTGCATAGTAAATCTTTTCCCTGAGTCTGCATAATAGTTCACAAAATGCATTCATTCCCTTCCGCATGCAAATTGAGTGGATCATGTTTTTAGGGCAGATCCAAAAAGAGGGGGAAGCCCAAATAAAACTACGACCAAGCTTGTTTCCTTGAACAACCTCAACCAAATGTTTCCAGTAAACAGGAAGGATGAGACGCGATGCCAAAGCCATAAATTCATAAAATATACCACCTTCAAAAGAGTCTAGTCGACCGACTCTGAACAAGCTTGTCAGAATGCTCGCATTTCCTTATTTTCCATCAGATTGAAATGGCTGCGGATAAATAACACTTCTAAGAACGAAAACACTTCTTGTATCCACCCTCAATATCGTGAGAAACTATATTTGAAAATCAACAGAAACCAAAGGTTAAAAGTGAAACCTACTATTTCTTCACCAGAGAAGTTCAATTTCAATGGGATGGGCGAGAGATTTAGAAAATAATGTGTGACATTTTCCCCCTTGCGGAAAAGGGAACCCAAGGTGTCACTCAGTTCGCGTTTGTCATCAATGGAAGAGAGGAGCTTCGACTTTTAGAACGCGTTGATAGGGTCTTGAGGGCAAAAAAGTCTGTTTCCATTTCCCCAAGGCTTCTCAGAGGAGAGAATTTCCTGACATTCTAGTTTGCAAATGCCTCGCGATGAAAATAATAACAACGGTGTTAATTTCATTCTCGGTCTAGTTGGAAGGACCGTTCGAAGCCTTTAAGCGATACCTAAATGGGTGTTGAAGGTTCAAGGGCCCATTTCAGTTGGAAACGTGGTTTTCACTTTTCAGATAAGCTCTTAAAGAGAGAATTGAAAGAGTGCCACACTTTATGGACATTTTGAGTCCTTCGGATAAGTTTGTGGTGACTTCAAAGTTCTCCAGCTGTGCTCGACCAGAGTTAGCAAGTACGTACAACCAACCGCTAGTTCCACGAACGAGCTTGCGTTGGAAACGGAAGAGGACAAGAAGATGAAAGTTTTTAAACCTTTTGATTGCGCTCTTTCAGGGCAAAGATACTCCAGAGAACGACGACACAAGGGAGTGATGAAATGAATCATCAAAAGAAGGTTAGAAAAATTAACCAAGATCGGTTTTAGTACTTTGTTCGAGACAAACGGTGGCAGAAATATATTGTAATGCCATTGGTCTATTTTTTCACTTGACCAAAACTTGGAATGTAAGTAAACAAGAACTAGCTGATATTAAATGGACAAAAGCTCCTTCTCCTTCCTCTCCCTGCAGTTTGAAAAGCCCAATGCAAGATACCTTCTACGATCACCAAAGCTCCTTAAAGTGCGCCAATTGGCCAAGATAATGGCCTTATTGGCAAAGGCTCCTGCTTTTAGATGGGTCACCTCTACATAGTTATTGATGACCTCCCCAAAGTGGTATGACGTCATCAAAACCAATCATGACCGGGAATAACACGTAATATGAAATAAAAGTACTTGTACTTCTTTATCCAATTTATCCGACATGAACAAAAAATTCCCGAGATATATTCACTTCTTCGTGTTTTCTAAGACGTCTCACCGATTTTTCGACTTGATCTGAACCTAGAATCATCTAGCTTATTATAGACTTGTAGCAAGTTAAGATGGATAAATGGCGTGTTTTTTCACCGGAAGTGCGTTCTTCCTTACCTGTTCTGAGCGTCATGGTGTAGTAAGACGGCTTGCTATATTCGGATCGGCCAATCATATTCATGGCCATGATCTTGAAGCTATAAGTGGTGAAGGGCTTGAGTTCGTTCACTTGGAAGGTGGTTCCATTGTCTGGCGTTTCCACAAGTCGGGTTCCATCCCAGGGACCATCTTCACCTTCACGAATCGCGATCAGATAGTAGAGAATGGGAGTGTGATGAAGCTCAACTGGTGGAGTCCAAGATAAGTTCACCGATCGCGAGGTGAACGAATTGACCAAAGGTCGACCAGGGGGTTCGGGAACATCTGGAACGAACGACAGACGAAATCAAGGCTCTTTTGATTTATTTTCCACATCTTATTGAGATTTCTTTCCAGTTAGTTTGCTCGTTGGGAGCGCTACGAATGATTGATGTCAATGGCAAAAGTTGGAAAGCGTCACCCGAGGTTCAAGACGAGCCGAACTCCAGTCGAGCTAATGAGGAAAGTTTTTTTGCTATCACGATCTTGAATTTTACATCTGAATTTATGTTCAAGGACAGTTGTGGTTCTTCATTTAAATGGGACATCAGGATCTAGCACTTTTTGTGTGTTCTATTTTTCAAATCCAAAGACTCAAATCATGATAATGAAGATGGAAAGGATGTTGGCCGAGGTCATTTCCTACTCAATCTCTTGAACGTCAAATTAAAAGGCTGAAATCCGAGAGAGCGAGACCCTTGAGCCTTAGTTCCCATTGCTGTGGAACTTAGTTTTCCATCCCCATTCCACCTTAGCCAAAGAAGGGCGATTTCAATTGGACTGGTTTGAGCGAATATGGGAAAGTAAAGGCCGAAACTTTTTGCCCACATACAAAACCTTCATCATAGGTACGACGTGCCGCTCTCTCTAGAACAACGTGTGTATTGGAAAATTGAGCAAGAATGGTGAATTGGACCACAAAAAAGTGCTGAGCAGCTGGATTAGTCGGGAAAAAAGTCCATTGCTTCGAAATAAAATGAAGGCTAACCAGAGCAATTGATGTTGGAAAGAGCAGCGTACTCTAAGTACGTAGAAGAGAGAGTCTATGGGATTGAGTAAAGCCACAATGGGCTGTAAATGTAATGATATTAATAGCTTTATTGGAAAGACTGTTAAAGTCAGATAGAAGGGCAATGCCAGTTCTACAATACCTAATACTACTCGCTTCATTATTTCGGGCTTGGAAACCGACTACATTGGCTGGAGGAACAAGATGTTGTCCATAAAAATATGGTTTCGTCAAGTCATGGCAACCTAATAGGACATGACATCAAAGCCAAAAACAAAAATGAGGAACCTCAAAGAACATCAGTCATCATGGCTTCTTTTATGAGAATGGGAAATTGACAGTCGGACCTTTGGAACTTTTATAGATATAGCAATACTTCGACTCAGTCTACAGTACAAAGGGATGGCCCTTTTCATCTCTCTTTATCTGCTTTTCCCCTTTGCCATGATGAGCACAAAGGAACTAAATATTCAAATCTACTTAGTACCCCTTAAAACATCTCAAATTGGTGTGTTATCGACAAAGAAAGTAAAAATGCCGTTACTTGGTGATTTATAATTTTAGTTCGACACTTATTCAAAGACCATCATAAATGGTTAATTGGGATATTTGTCAAGTTTTCAGCACCACGAAAATAGACTTCTTTCATATTCAATGTTAAAATTTGTTATTAATTTTTTTGTACGCTTTAAAACAATTTTTCAGCTCAAATACTAGATAACTGCACGATCTTTCAGATTTTAGTGTTTGCTCGGTTTCAAAATAATTTAAAAAAGCATTTAAAGATGAAAGCCAACGTAACTTTGCCACCTTTATTAAAACAAAAACATATTCTACAACCGATCGTTGTTTTACCATTCTACAAAATTGGACGTGGAAGCGCTCTTCCAGTCTGACCTTGTCTAGTCTCCCATGCTAATATGGATCATGCAAGAAGCACTGAATTTTTGGAGTGGGAGGCTAACTGTGAGAAATATGATTTCCAGAAGGATTGATTCAATTATGTTCTTCTGCGAACGAGACATTAAAAGGCTAGTTTTTTAGACGCAAAAGATCGTACTTTAGTACTATAAGTCCCATCTTCTTTTGCGTCTAAAAAACTAGCCTCTTGCTTGTATTCAGTAGATGACGTGTTAAAAAAAAATTACCACAAAAAGGGCTCGTTCATTCATTCTCGAGAAGATTTGCGCTGAAATTTGAAAGAGTATAACTTTTGACTCCGACGTTCAATTGAGCTGAAAATTGAAATGCGTATTCAAGTCAACATTGACAAGGCCTCATTTGCAGAAAAACGTAATTAAACTGTTCCTACTGGAAATCATGATTCTTTTCGTTAGCCTTCCAGTCCAGTGAAATTCAGTGGTTCTTGGATCATGGCTTCGTTACAAAAATAAGAAATGGTTCTTTGAAGTTCAGCAAAACGTGCCTTGATTTTGGCACGGGATTTTATTCGCCTTTCGTAAATAAAGAAATCCGGGTAAAAAGTAAATCTACCCATTTTCTTGCCAAAGAAAAATTTCCTGCCCCCGTATATCTTAAACTTCTTTGAAGATTTCCGAAGGAATATGTTGTTTCCATTGGAAGACATTGCCAAAATAAAGTGCGCCCATCATCACCACATGTCAGGAACAGAAGGAACTCTCCATCATGGAACCTTCTCAAAAATCACCCTTTATTCAAAGCTTTGAAACAACACCACTTCCTTCGATGTTTGGTTCTTTGATTCATGTCCTGAAGTAACCGCTCTTTAACAAGCATATTTGAATCACATGTAGTTCTTGTCGAACGGAAAAATCATTATAGCCCTCATAAAACCAAGGTCCTAATATGTCAAAGACATATTCATTGCACGATTGATGCCCGAAATCAAACATAAAGTAAAGAGCCAAAGAGGGGGACAAGATCTGTCAGTAAACGAAACCCCAGATTCACTGTTTCATGAGGAGTGTAAACCTTGGTTTATGACCTTGGTGGTCTTTGCATCCGACGGGCTGTAATAAAGATGTCCTAATTTTTATGATCCACTGGTCCCTATGTGAACCAAGGGGCCAAACTAAGGTGGACCAACGAACCGACAAGGCCAAAAAACTCCTTTTCTCTGTCTCTACATTGGGGTGTTCCACAAGAGAAAGTTCAATTTCCCTTTATCAGCCTTGGAATAACACACACAGAAAGAGAAACACGACTCCTTAACAAAGGATGGACAATTCGATACTGCTGAATAGCAACAGAGTTTATCCATTGCCAAAGTTCAACTGGCCGTGAAGAAGGTCAACCAACCTCTGTCATGTCGGGATAGTATCTTCTTGTCGAAGTAAACGAAGTATCTCAAGTGGTCCCGGACAAAGAAGGACCAGCTGGTGGAACAAAAGAGCGAAAGTCTCGTTTTTGTTCCAAGCTCGGTGAGCAAGTTTCCATATATATAATGTGAAGATGTTATGGTCTTTGAAGCTATCTTCCTCGTTCCCGCTCAAAATACAAAGGGCGACATCCTTTCACAGCCATACGGCTACAACATTCTCATGGCGACCTTTTTAAGGCCTTTGAGCAACCTGACCCCGTCAACAAATAAGTACCACACACGAGTATTTCACAGGGAATGCGAGCCCACAAATCCAAGGCCAAGCCATTTGCGACGCATTATCCAAGACAACATGGAATCTAATCATGCTTTGACATCGAAGTATCTGTTGTGGGATCTTTCCACATGGCTTTCCGTCTTTGCTTTGTTCGCACGAACAGAGCAACTGGCATCACGAGATCTGATTCTTTGACGAGAACTTTCAAATTTCTTTGACGATGATGTACACACTTTGGCCCTGGTTGATCCCCGTCACTCGTCGCTTAGGTTTCCCACAATTTGTCCTTGTTCCACTTTCCTCAAGTTGGCCGTCGTTTGGGGAATTGTGTGAAACAGACAAAATTTACCCTCCTCTTAAGCCCCCTAGCTGGCTAATTGATCGTAAGAGCCTCATTTAGGCGCATTAGAGAGTACTCTTTTTGGTGATCCAGCCTGCCAAAGCCGCCTTACCTTGAAGCAAGAGGCGTGCCACCATGGTTGGACGTTCCCGCCCGTTGACCAAACAGAAGTAGTCACCCTCATCTCTGGCCATCAAAGGCCAGAACTGAAGGCCATATTCCTTGGGTTCCAGGCGGATCCGATGGGAGTATTCCTTGACAATGGTGGGTAAAAGAACCATTTTACCCTCGTTCCCGAAGCCGATGACCTTCCTCACTTGAGTTCTGGGTGTGGATGGCGAGTCTTTGGCGTGATTGGCAGAGCTCAGATGGTCATGCCTGGTTTTGCCACAACCATAACAAAGCCACTCTAAGTTTGTGATGTAAGATTCCTCCGAGACTTGGGAACACGGTAGGGTTAAATTGGACCGGATAGGTTGAATGTAGGTGCGAACAGGTAACACGGAATCATCTGTAAGTGAAATGAACAGGGTGAATTTAAAATTCGTTCAAACTAATTTAACTGCAGGACGAGAATTCTAGCTTATGCAATCGATTTTTATATGACAAGAGAAGCAGACGACCTCATTGGGGAGGAGGCCAGCCAGACCGAGGACACCGAGTCGTAACCTTGGCCAGGCCTCATATATTTTGAAACCTAATGGCCTAAAACAAGACAGAGATGAAACATAAATGGTTAGTGTTATGACGGGACGGGACAATGAATGGATGAAGCTGCTCGCGCGTTTACGAGTTCGCAATATCCATGTCCCACTCGAAGGCCCTTGGGCTAAATTGGGACAGATGCAGTTTTTTTTCTGAGAGGAAAAAATGCAAGTACTCTCGAAGCCTTCAGGGCCACTCGAACCAACCACTCCATCTGCCAAATGTGAATAATCTACTCCAGTAGTTGGTTCTTCCAGCTCTGAAACATGATGGGAATAAGTTTTCATTCCCATTGAAGAACGAACCAACCAACCAAAGGAAGAAGAGAAAGAGAAAGAAAGAAAGAAAGAAAGACAGAAAGGAGCGAACTTGGTGGGCAAATCCTTGACCAAAGCGTTCCACGCCATCGCCCACGACGGAACAAATGAGCCCAATTAATTGCTTTCAGAAAGTTGGGCGACACTAAAACCAGGTTCTCACTTAAGCTCAGGCTATTTCCGTTTCATCCCTTGGTAATCTTCGGACAGAGAGGCTCAAATATTCGCCTGCCTCTGGAACAATTGGTGCGACACAAAAGGCAAAGTGTTTCGTAACATTAATTTAGTTTTAAATCCTTTCACATTTGCCAGTCAGACGACAATGGTAGATGGCAGGCAATCACACAACAGCCCTCCTCAACCATCCAAGCCAGCTTTAGAAGGCCGTTATTCTTGGCTCATATAACCGAAATAGATGAGCAAGGTCACATTTGAGGGCCCATTTCATTAGTTACAAGCAATGTGGACCACACACTCCTATACAAGACAAGAAAAAAAACCGATCCGCCTCTATCGCGTAATGAATGACTCTGCACGAATGTGCTTTGTTTTATGTTTTATCCAACCATTCCGGTCAATTGGATCACCTAGGTTCTCCTCAAGAATGGCATTACTATTAGTAAGATGCCCTCCCTCATCCACGAGAACGAGGCAAAAAATGCGGTAAATGAGCAATGAAAGACTATTAACGGATCTATCGAAGCTTGCTTGGCCTTTGGTAATGATTGGACGATTCACCTTGACATAAAACGAAGCTTTAATGCCTCCAATCCACTTGATTCAGGCCTCCATCAAATCGGCGAATACCGTGAGTAGGCCAGTTTTGCCGGTTTTTGGTATTTTGCTTTTTCCCCGCTAAGAGAAACGGAAGGGTGACTAGATTTGCCAAGAGTAATGCAAGTCTCCAACTTTGCTTTAGGTGGAAAACTTTTCTGACATTACC
Organism: Tigriopus japonicus; assembly: GCA_010645155.1. Lineage (NCBI taxonomy): Eukaryota > Metazoa > Arthropoda > Copepoda > Harpacticoida > Harpacticidae > Tigriopus > Tigriopus japonicus. The sequence continues at coordinate 11,049,337 of CM021323.1, forward strand.
CAACCCAGTCAGCTTTTCCCATTTCCAACTAAGATTAACCCGATTATGCTCACACCAGGATCCGAACAACACCTTGGCATACTTGACACGATTTACAAATCTCAGGGGGAAAGGCCAATGCATAAGCTATTTTGGGAACCCTGGGGGTTCAAGATTTCGAGGATCAACTTGGACAGTTACTGCCTTTGTCCAAAATAAAAGCAAGTTCAGATGACTTTTCGCGAGAAACAGAGGGTGAGTCAAACAACCCTCAAATAAAGTTGGACACATTGTCAGGGTTGATATAACAAGTCTAAGCCACACTAGCCTGTCCATGAATCTTACCCAAGCACTCTCTTTGTCTATAATGAAAAGCGAACCTCTTGGCTTTTTCCGATAGACACATTAAATCTCGCTCGAAGGGCATCTTCAAACACTGTGGAAAATAGAGAAATATGTCTCACTGACCTCACAGTGCAACAACTATGACTTAACTCAGGCACCTAAGCGTATTATTGCTCTCCGACAAACATTTTTGAAGCCACAGGCTGTATTGAGCTCAGTGTTCGATCTTAAACATGTCTACTAACTTTCCTTCAGTGTCAATTGAGCTTATCCATGGTTGAAATTTGAATATCGTAAATCTGTCCATAGCTTCGTCCCCCCTCCTATTTCCTTTTCCCTCCTTTTCTCGGGTCCCATGCATCTTGCGTTCCAATGAACTTAGCCAAAATTGCGAGAAAATTCCGGAAGCATACCGAGGCCTTTGCTTCTTCTTCTACTCCTGCTTCTTCTTCGTCCACAATCTTCATTATAAATATTTCTCCTCATTCACCCTAGAACCACAAGTTCGATGGAGTAGCCATCCATCGGTCTTTAGGAGAAAAAGACAGCAAGATATCAAGTTGGACAATAAAGACCGAAAGGACAGTGGAACGAACTAAAACTTGGTGGCGAGTTTGGACAAACAAAGCCCATGACAAACAAATATCTCGACGACCTCACCCACCTCGTAAGTTTGTGGGTTTTGCTAGGCCGAGAAATTCCGCCCGGTGGTTGGTAATAAATTGGAGTCTTTGGGTGGGAGGACGCCCTACTGGTTTTTCATAGTACACTAAACTCCCTTCATTTAGCTGGTCTGCAGTATTAGAGGGGTGTACGTACATGCCCCGGAACAGGCAGTCTATTTTCTTGATCCCTCGAACGTGCCATGACTGAGGACCGAGTTCCTTTTCCAATGCCTCTTTTCTCTTCTGGTTACCATCCTTCTAAGGGAGTAAGGAAATCAGACCAATTTCACAATGGCATTCATTCCTCTTGGCATATTAAAATGACAGAAGGAGAAACGATGGCAGATGCCAGTGCAACCTCTCGGCCCACATTTAGTCAGTCTCCTTCAAGTGAAGATGAGGAAAGTTTTTAGGCCAATTGATGTTCCATCTCTCTCGTGGAATGAATGCACAGTTGTTCCACGCGTGGGAACTCACAACTTGGAGAGGAAGCAAAGAGGACTCACTCCAATTGGAAGTGTGTCACCGAAACATGCAACCTATTGTCATCCAAGCAGATACGTATTCTCGTGTCTTGAGCAATAAATAAGTCACCAATCTTGGGGCCCTTCCAAGAAAGTTTGAAAAGATCCAACTCCATATGTCGAAATGGCTAACAACTAATAACGAGCGAATGAGCAATTGCTTCGAGCACATCGTTGGTGTTCCATAAATTTCGTGCGAGATCGCGGTAAGATAGACATTTGCCATTATTTCCACGTGACCCAAATCAAAGAGGGTGAGCCAAAGAGGGAACGGACAGGGACGAGAGTCATCCTCATTGAGAGAACTTGAGATCGTGATGATACGAGTGTTCAAGTGAATGCATGTGCCTCGACATACTATAAGGGTGGATGGGTGGATGAATCGGGTGAGTTTGCAGTTTTCCAATGTCTTTGGGTGCATTCATTCATTCCATGTGTTGTCCAGAGTGGCTGGAATCGTTCTCCCTTGTGATTCCTCTCACTCCATTTGTTGCTTTGCTCTTGGGGGTCCTTCTTCTTGGCCTAGATTTGGCTTTGATCTTGTTCTTCTGCCAGTACAAGAGCGCTTTTCTATCCTCATTGCAAGTCCCTTCAGATTCATTTGTCATGGGCCATTATTCTTTTTAGCTTCCTGATCCACTCCTGGGAACCTGGGAGAGATTCTGGCCGAATCTTTCGATCACATCCGTTTCCAGTTCCACGGATATTGCTCCCTTGTGGAACCCTCACCAAGATTCTTCCCATTGGCGATAGACCTCAACAAATCTCGGGTAATGAACACATATCACCGACCAGGCTCCTCTTGTGTTGTCATGTTTCCATACGTTCCATGGGAACGAAATGGGAAGCAAATGCGAATGGTTCGAGTTATTAGAAGCGGTCCCGAAAAAAACGTTGAAAAGACTTGTCGAGCCAGTTGACAGGAATCATTTGTTTCCACAAACCTGCCCGTCTGACCTTGTTTGAACGGAAGCTTTTTCAGTTGTTTCACCTGCAACCAATCCGTGTGCCAGCCATTGGAATCATGGAGTTCCATACATTCCGTCTCTGCAGTGTGGAAATTAAGTTTTGTCAAAGTATTTGCCCTCAGACTTGCGACCCCAAATGTTTGCTAAACCAAAGTTCCTCAACGAGCCAAGAACGCTTGATTCGAAAGTGCATTTTCCAAAATATCCTCTTCTTCAATGTCCTTGTCCACGAGTCCATCAAGTGTGCTCTTTTGGTAGTAGTGTTCTTCATTTCCTGAACGAGGAGTAAAAGTTATTCACTCTTGGAATTCCATTGGCAAATCAAAAATGGTTCAACCTGCAGTTTCCTTCACGAACAGGGCTTCTTGCCTTTGAATGGGTGGAACACTTCGCAAAAGCTAAACCGCAATCTTGAACTGGGTGCCACAAGAAATGCACTTGATAGGCCTTTTCAATAATTCAACAGTGTACTTTCACCTTCCATTATTGTGAACGAGAGGCAATTATTGCTATCCCCAAAAATTGCCAATACCGATAGTTTCAGCGAATTAAACTTCCTTGCAAACCATGTTGTCAATATTTTGCTTTATGACTCTTGTAACATGCGTCTGAAAATCAGTTGTGAATTAGAAAAAATCTCAAACATTCTTAATGTTTTAAGTAAGAAAATGCTCCTCCATTGCTTAAAGAGTTTTAAAGAAAACTTCATTTTTTCTCCATTCTATAATTTTTTATTCATCACAACCAGAACAATAATGAGGTAAAAATTCATTATGACCGCTGCTCTCCCAAAATGCCTTTGATCATTTGTCGTCATTATAAACAGCAAAAAGATATGAAATGAATTTGGCTTGCTTGGCATGCTGAGACACCCTGGTTTGGAAGTGTGAGGTGGTTGGCTGGTTGTGATGGGTTCAGCTTGGCCAGAAGTGAGAGTTGAGGTCCATCATGAAGACGGCATTGAATGTGGTGTTGGAAGTGGAGCTGGAGGTGGGCAAGTTCAAGAAAGAAGCACGAGGCAATTTACTAAACGACCATCATCTTTCAGGCTTTTTCAAAGTGTCCGTTTACATTTTTGAGCAGGCCAGCCATCTACACATTTTAGGGAAAGATGTTGATAAACTGGGCTCCTAAATCAATTGTCAGTTCTGCTCATTGAAGATATTTGACTTGGGATGATATCTTGTTTTATCAAGATTTAAGGACCTTGTCTGAGATTGGCCCGACTAATCAAGTCGCATGATGAGAAAGAAGAAGGAAAATGAAAAAAAATGGCCATCGAGTAAAAGTGACCTTGGGTTGGCTAGGTTCGACTTGATGGACTTCATCCAGCATCTCGAATTGAAAAGCATGAGAGTAAAGGGGTAAACTTTCCGGTGTCAAAAACTTTCGGCTCTCGAAAGTTGCCAGGAGGACGAGTGATATTAAATATATTGGACTTGTCGTCCCACGCGGAAGTTACAATATATTTCTCGAGAAAAAAATGGAACAATAACCACAAAATATGCTTCTGTGCTTTGTGTGTGTTCTTAGACATTTTCCCTGAAACCCTTTTCTTCCATCTTTTGAGCGCGTCATATCAATTTTTTAAACAATTCCAATCGAATAAGTCCCAAGGGAAGATCGATTTGCTGTCAATGTCGGGATCAGGCTTCGAAATTGAAAGGGCTACATTGGAGCTGAAGAAGAAGTGGGGAACAAATAATGCAATCAAAAAGCCATTCCATGTCTGGTTGAAGACCGACAAGGCGAACGAAAAAACGCTTCTTTTTGGGGTGCACTTCCTTTATTGTCCACTGTCGGGAAATCTACGTAAAAACCCACTTTGCCTTCATGAAACGAAGACAAGTCCAAGCCCTTGAGGAGGTGATTATCGTTGTTTTAAACAGTCTGAGGAAAGACTGCCAATGCTTCCGTTCGTTTTAATGGTCATGTGAAAATACGCTTGATGACAAATCCATACGAGAGAAAACGAGCAAGAAAAGAACGGAAGCCAGCCAACACAAGAGACAAGAAGACATTTGTTTTCACTTGGCTGCCCACATTCCAAGGCACCGAGAGTTACATATTTTGACTTTTGAGCCACCATCTCTCCTCCCCCATCCCCTCAATCATAAGAAATATCCCTCGGCACCCCCACCATCAAAAATCTATCATCTCCATATTGTGTTTCAAGTCTGGCTTTTCGGACTCATCCGTCACGGAAGTGTCGGCCCACACAAAAGCCAGATTTGCACCCTCGACAGGAACACTAAAAACAGATCCTACCCTCTGTACGGACAACACTGCCTTAGAAGAAAAAAACCCTAAGGGGTATTTTAGGGTTGCGGGTGAAATTGGTCTAGGCTCTTTTTGAATGATCAAAGCAATACCCAAGGCATGAAAGACCCCACTCTTTAACTAAGAGGTTCTTTCCCCGAAGGCTGGAAATTGAGAGAGACAACTTGGTCTTCGGAATGTGTTCTACTGTTCAAGATGTTCTTGGAACATTCATTCGAATAGTTGTTATTCGGGGGTCCTGCATAACGGTGATTTGGCACGCGAGAGATGAAATCTTGGAAACGTCTCTCGCCTGACCAGGCAATCATGAAATGCATCCGTGTTTGGAATAGAAATGGGGGCCATTTTGCCATGAGAAACGAGAGAGGCCGAGGACCCCCCATCATCATCACGGCCAAGTGGGTATTTCATAACACTGGACTGAAAATGTACCTTTCCTCTTGTCAACTTTCAATCTGGCACACGTGGCGTGTTCACTTTGAAATATTCACTTATGCAATTTGCGTTCGCTTGATCCAGATTTATCTCCTTGGAGTAATTTGTTCCACGGTCCCTTCTGACTACAGAGATGAGCATCTTATGAATATGTGTATTTTATGAGATAAACCACCCATGGAACCGACTGACAGAGGAACAGTGGAACACAACGAACGAGGGGAGACTACCAAAGGAAGGGCAAAAAGAGCCAGAGGGGTTGGAACTTGGTCCATGTGGAACAACTGGGTGAGATTGAGAGAACCTGAGAAGCGAGAGTGATCCTCAAGTTCCCTGTCTCTTGAGCACCCTGTTAAGCAAATACTGATGGAAGGGTTGTTGGTTGGAAGTGAATGGAAGGTTAGGGGAGAGAAGACGCTCCTCCGTTTGGTTCTGACCCAATCGTCCCGTAGATAGAGTGAGTTCGTTCGTTCCCCAAAAAGATGAGACCCGAGTCATCAATCATATGAGCGAGGTCGGCGATGATCTTGGGGTCCAATGTCAGTTCGTTTTTGCAGTGTATTTAAAATCGCTCGTCTCGATTCACGTGTGGATGAGAAGCATACAATAAAAGACAGAATGTCTTGGCATCATGATCTTCTAGTCGCACAAATACCCTTTGCTTCAAAGCCATAAAATTGTGCTCAGGGTTAGTAATGGCTTCGCGCCAAAAACCACTTCAAGCTCGGCACATCTCTGCCTGGTCTTTGGTTTAAGTTTCAATTTCAGAGAATGGCTTGCACTGCCTTTTCTCCTCCGTATTTTTCTACTCTTTCCACTCTTCTGTCTCTCTCTTCTTTTATAAATGTAGTATTTTCGTTGTGTGCGTATCTGTGAGCAAAGAACGAAGGCCTAGCTTGTTGGGTTTGAGTTTCAAAGATTGTTTTCCTCCCAAAGCCACCAAGACAGACAAAGAGAACGCGAGGCTTGCCAAATTGTTTCAAGAAACCTTCAATTTCAGGATCAAGTTTGTTCCAAATTGAGGGCTTCAGCTCGAACCCAGGGGTTTCTGTCAATTTTCCACAGAGTGTTTTCCAGCCTTCAGAGTTAATTTGAAAGCCACAGTGGCACAGTCGTGTCAAGAACTAGATCAAACATCAAACCCAAAGACTTAGGAGCAAGAGGACTCCTTACGCATATTTTGGAACTCAACCGTGTAAAAGCTTGATGGCAAAAAATGTTGATCCTGTCAGAATTACTCAATGGAACATTAGATCTAACTCAGCCAATTTTTGGAGTTGGATTCAAGTCCGAAAACCAAGAAGATCCCAGAATTCCATTAAAATCGACCCTATCACTTGACTATGGGGTTGAATCGCTTTTTTATTATTCCTTAAAAGGGGCTTGCCATTCTGATCTTTATAGAGATTTTGCGGGTCTGGGATCAGTGAACGGAAACGGAACGCACAACAGAAGATGACAAAGCAGAAATAAAACAGGGTTTCAGTTTGGATCTCCAGTAGTAAAGAATCACAATAGAATGATATCTATCACAGCCTTGCACAAAGTCAGTCAGTAAAATGAAAAGAAGTAGAGGAAGAACGGCGACGACGGAAAAAATGTCAGCATTTTGGGCAGACTCGGAGGGCAATATTCATATCTGCAGAGATGTTGCGGTGAGTGAAATAGTGGAAAATTTGCCAACAATGGAAAAAACCGAGCCATCACAATTTTAGAACGTTATCCAGAACACATCAGAATGGAAAGACAATTAACCTACATTGAATATTTCAAGGTCAATGCTCAAAAACAATGAGGGGTCTCTCTCTCTTTTGCTCTCCCTCACTATCATTTCTCTTTCCTTCGAAACAAATTACTAACTACACAAGACGAATTGCTTTTCTGTGGAAAGACAAGAAAAATTATCACGCTGATTATCCAATGTAACCTAACCACTGATGTCTATTTTTTGCCGTCAAAGAATTGTATTAGAGTTCTTTATTGGCGAGACGTCTTTGAAGGTAATGACTTGGCCTCCGTTTCCATGCGTTTCAAGTCATTTATTCTGGAAATTCAGATTACTAGAGTTCTAGTGAGAGATGCTACATTTTTCAAATAGCTTCCTTGGCCCTAGGAAAAAAAGGTTCTGTGGCTTCTTGGAATCAATGGCCATAAACTAGAACTTTCATATTTTTGGAATGATATACTAAAAGGCTGGTCATAGGGTGGCTGACACTGAGTTTGACACTGCACTTTACTAATTAAAAGACTTCTGGGAAAGCCACCCCCCAAGTAAGAGTTAAGCCATTTTGGAACCTTCCAAGAATTAGCGCCCTCTGGGTAAACAAACTGAACTCAAGCTCCATTGCGAGGTGAAAACGTTTTGGCCTTATAAAGGAAGAGGAATATTCCTTGTCAGAGTCATTAATTAACTAAAAGAACAAGGATGGAGGGTTGACAGACAGATTTGATGAAAATGACACCCTCACAATTATTTTTAACTCTTCCAAGGATTACGTTAGCATTAGATACATCATTTTAATGTATTGGCACGTTTTTTTGTGAATCTTGATTGCTAATAAAGCTGCTCCACAACCGTTGCAAACAACTACCGTGAACAAAGGTCTTCCAGTTGCTTAAAAATATACCGCGAAATTACTCATAATGAGTGAAAAAATGAAATTATTGGCTTCTCCTCTCACATTTTGCCGCAAAATTCAAAAAGCATGGTCAAATTTCTGACGCGGAAATATTCGAAGAAATCCAAATGCGCAACCCAAAGTCTGGTCTAAACATCTGAAGAAAAAACTTGAACCACAGAAACAGAGGACGTCTTGGTATCAACTTAGGGAAAGTTCGACCTCTCTATCCTCTCTTTAGAGCTCTATTTATGAGACTTCGACAGACGTACGTAGAAGTAAAAAGAACACGCCGTCAATAGCGGTGGGCTTTTTAGGAGCGACTCTTCTTTTTACGACATTTCAAGATCTGTTTGTTTGTTCTTTGCTTCTTGGCATCATCGTTTTATTGTTGATGGGGCGTGTACAAAGCAGAACGTGGTTGGTTGGGCAGGCATTATTTGTTTAAACTTGTAGGTAGATAAGTACATGCTCGGAAATGTATCTGTACGTAGTAGTACGGTACATAGAGCTGGAGCCTTGTGTAATAACTGAACTCGTTTTCTTGAGAAATGCGAAGGAATTTGCCAACAGACTCAATTTTTCACCTCTAATGACTCTCTTTTGGAACAGGGATGCCATTGAGCACATTTCATTTCTACTACTCAACTCCTTCCCATAATGAACGAATGAATGAACGTCTCACTGTTGTTCATTTAACGAAAGAAAGGAACGAACGGGAAAGTGTTTCGCCCGAGAAAAAAGAAAACGTCTGACCGTTTAATTCCGAATCGTGGAAATTGTGTTGTTGCTTCGTTCACAACAGACCTCAAGAATGACATTAAGCCAATCTTGTCTGTCCTCGCTATCAAAGCGTGTGTTTCTTTTTCCCGACTTGGCCCTGAAATTCTTGAAAGACTCCGAACTTCAAAAACTTGCGCCAAATCCGTCAATCAGCCCTCTGTTAACCTCATTAGAAGCTAAAAGGTTTTCAACTTGGATCGAGCTGACATGATGTACGGTACACGCTCCCACGGACGGTATATACGTAGTGAATGGAATTCAAAGTCACTCGTTCCTCATTTCCCGTTCCATTCCACTTTTGTGTCCGTGTGGGTTGTACGATGATGGCTATCGGTTATCATGAATGCCTCCCTTGGGTCTTTCTTTCTCTATGTGGAACATTGATAATCATCTCTACACCAACGATGGTGACATATATCCGCGGCCTGCCCTAAAAATATACACCATGTACCCGAAAAAGTATTAAAGATAGGTCAAGTGCCTTGCTTTTCCGATTAGAATGCAGGGAATGCAAATTCATGCCTCAGCTTTGTTTGTCCCCCACGATGTTCCCATCCATGTGGGGACCAAATCTGCCAAAGCAGGCGAGTGAGAAAGATATTTGAGCGTCAAATTCGTCTTCCCCGACGACGATGCGAGAAAGAGGTGGAAATTTACACTGGACGGGGATGATCAGGTGAAAAATTGTTGCTTTTCCTGGACCAAGAGGGGATAGCGACGATGTTCCAAGAACAAGAAGAAGTGTGCGTGTCCCGGACGTCAAGCAATTTGACCGGGAAATTGGGCATTTCAACGAACTGAATCTCGGGCTAGGATTTGCTTCGGCGTTGTTTGGACGCTTTAGCGAACATTTCTATTTTCTTAATACTAAAGAAAGCTTGAGCATTGGAAACACAAGCGCTTGGAAGAAAGACAGGCGATGAATAGAAAGTTTCTTCTATCTATTGTTCTCGGAGACAATGAAATTGTGTGACATTTTCATTTCCTTTTCAAGTTTAATTTTCAAATTGTTGGAAGCCGAAATTGCAAAATGATCTTTTGAGGCCTGATTGATGTACTTTCCATTTGATTTTATGCGGTTTGATAACATCCGGTGTGAGAAGCTCGAGCAAATCTATTGGTGGATAATGTTCATCTTCCTCAAATATTCTTTTCTTAAAAACCATTTCATGGTTGATGGTTGCATGAACAGGTATCATTGGGAATTTTGTATTCACTTCCTCTTAGAGGAGTATCTTGAGGTTCAATACCTAAAGTGATATGGAACCTGCAGAGCTCACTGAATACATACATGTGCAGTTCCACTCGACCGTTGAAAGCCCCTGTTGAGTTGATCTTTGTCCTTTATTTACTGGCCAAGACGCTGGAAGCAAAACCAAACTTTCCCCACACGATTTGGTCCCAACCGCAGTCAGTCGAGCGATCATCATCTCAAGCTGATTCAGGGTTCCCAAACTCGTTCCCAAGAATCTTAATCTTGTTCCAACACTAGCGAAAATAGCTACTTGAAACTTGCCGACGAACCTAATGAAGATGATCATGGCGTGATAAAAAGATAACATTTGAAGAGAACAGGCCCGATTCCCCCTTTACAAAGTAGATAGTGTTCAAGTATATCCAGTTTTCATCTCGTTTGCACTTCAATTCCAACCCACACCACCAGAGAACTTTTTGGTTCATTCTGTTTGGGGTTCAACGTATGAAGTCTTGGGTCCTTTTTTGGTTGTGGGAAGTGCGAATTTCTGTATTGGTTCCAAAGCAAGGGTCCCATCTTTGGTGGCCGGGAAGAGAGGTTCAGCCTGAATCCAGCTTCTGCAATCCCCATGGGGTGTATAGCTGAGTATTGCTGTGCTTGTGGATGGAAATTGGGTTTTCAAAATGGGTCCTGGTGGTTTTGGGAGTGAGAGTTAAAGCGAGGGGAGGTGTTTGAAATTAAGGTCACGCCGTGATGCACATGCTTAAGTACATTTGTCGTTCCGAAATAGTGGGGATGAATCAACAAACTAGATTAGTCGCCTTTGGGAAAGATCGACCATTCAAATGTCATGTTTCATTATATATTATTATTGCTGTTATTATTAGCATTTGTGGCATGATGTCAAAATCCAAATGATTTGTGGTGGCCTTTGAGGATGAGATTAGCGGTTTTCCAAGAAGTGGAAAAGGCAAGAGATCATTGAATAATCCCAATGCTCTTGATCCGATCCATCCAATTAATCACGTGCATAAATGACTAGGCCATTTGGGGCGAGATCAAGGCCACCAGCCAAGCACTGCAAAGGAATGAGACGAAGAAAGGCCAAGAAGAAGAAGAAGAAGAAGGAGGAGGAAAAAAGAAGGAGAAAGAAGGCCTAATCGTTGCGATCTCCTTATTGGAAAGATTCTTAGCGAGGTTCGCCAGATTATTCTGATAGCCTTTTTTCTGCCGGCTTGACACTGTGAGGATTTTCTCGAATCCTCCAAGATTACAGACGAGCACAGGCGGTATCATCGTGTGCCAACCACTACCCACTACCCAAAACTCACACCCACACAAGCAAGCACCGTTTGGAACCCAAAGCATGCGGAAAGAGTTTCATCTTGGATCGGCACTCATGCGTGGGCAAAATATCTGTTTACTTAAAATATTCGATAAAGTGAAAACCCGTGTACAATAGACTATGCTTCGTATGTGGCCTTTCAAACGGCGGGCATTTTTACTTATAGGACCCACACGCAGCCCACGTCATAATTTTGACCTTTGGGGCATACTCATAAAAGCGGGGGATTTGATGGCATGACACGCATCAACCAAAACGTTAAATTGGATTGACTTGTCAATGAGGTTGTGATGCATATATTTGTATGTTAAGCCAGCCTCTGCCTTCCCTGATGAGCGAACAAACAAACATTGGCTCCCAAAGGCCAGATTTTGCCCGGCTAGACCATTTGGGATGGCACTCCATCCTCCTCCGTCCTTGAATAAGACTGGCTCCTATGGAACACGATCTTAGGATAACAACTCTTGGCCATTCCAGATTCCTCTTTGTTTCCATTTTCCGTTGAATTTTTACCCGATTTCAAAGTCGGAGAGCGTTCCACTCATGAGCTTACTGGTGGAACGAACGTGTCTCCGACAAATGAAGAGCCTTTTGTTCCACTTGCCTTCCTCGTTCCACTCATTGCTACAACGACGACTACCTAGCGAACGAGAAACCAGTTCAACAGACTCCAACGTAGTCCGAGTGAGCCATACCATGTTTGGTTGGGATGGTTTTTGGTCGAAGGGACTCCGGCGACAGAATTTGTCGACATGGTTTCATCCGGAGCCTCCGAATGAGGGTTTTTATTCCCCCTTTCTGCTGACTACATTACTATGGAAGATCCATTAGGTATGCATACAGTATGTCCTTTCGGGTGGTCGGGAAATATCTGGATTTTAATCTTCGGGTGAACGATTGATATCGGTGGTAATCTTGAGAGTTTGTTCCTTACGGTGTTTTGGCCGATCTTAAATAATGCTTAGTGCTCACTTCTCAAGAATATCTCGATTGCGGGAAACCGTTAACACTACTTAAATTAGCATATCTATTCACGTATTCCAGCCACTTGCTCTAAAAGTCTCGAGAAACGGGGATTTTGCGGGAATGCCAAGGAGAGAAAAAATACACCAGCTAAGCAACACCGGAATGCTTCCATCTTGAAACAATCCCATAAGTCAACCCTTTATGTCTCCTGTCTGATGGGAAGGCTGAAAAGTTGTAGACTCTTGAAAGTGGCCTTTGATAGAGGTAGTTTTCACCATTACCGTTGGTCTTGACAATCGTCAATGCTGAAACCTTCATGATCTTCTAAAATATTGACCATTCAGACAAAATGCGATATGAAGCTAGAGGGAGAAAATTTTAGTTGATTTCTTGGCATAACGAAAATATTCGAGATGCTATTTAAGTTTTCTAGATCATGAAGGATAGTGGCCCTCTTTTGACCAAAGCAAAAGATATGAACCACAGTACAACCACACGAAAAACTCAGTTTGAAGATTCATTTATTGTTACGCCAAGGTAAAAGAAAATAAAGATTTTCTTGGGAAAAAGACATCAGCTCATCTTGACACCTTAGATTGGAATCGACTTAAACCTAGCCATGGGAGAGCTTTGAGGTCTTTGTTGACTAGGATTGAGATGAAAAAAAGGCCTGACTGTTTACAGAAAAAGATACCCTAAGGCAACCTTTGGTCATTGTGCTTTTCAACGTCACAAACACGGCTAAGGAAAGGTGTTCCTTACGTGAATTTTCACCAACTTGAATGAGGCTATTTAGGCTCCATGATTCAGTTGTTAAGGGGCAACACACAAGAGTAATAGCATACTAAGGAATGAATCAGAGCCCTCGCGTTTTGGATGCAACACACTTATTTGATGGCAATGAGTTCGAGTCGATAGTTCCAACATTGGATTGAGTATTGACTGTTTGTACATTGTTTATTAAGACAGATTGGTCCTTACATCTTTGTGATCAGTTTCTCTCAGACGCGGAAACGAGATACTGAATGTGAAACGAGATGCCAGCCTCAAAATATTCCCGCTCTCGCCCTTGGGCTAAAGGACCCCAGGTTCGTTCCATGAAAACAATTACTATCGCATCCATCTTCCAAGTTAAAAACACAACTTTCGGCCTTCGACGTGGGTGATAATGGCCTTCATCATCATCTCGTGAGAACCTTTTTGCTTTGACACATAGTACTACATGGAATATGGAAGGTGCAATGGAACGAACACCAGCGTTTGTTCATGGTTTTGTTGTCGAGCCAAGAATCTGTGCAACAGAACTTCTTTTTTTTTCCTTCAAATTGATTGCGTTTGTGACCATCTTAATATTTCTTCAATAAACAAATGCCTCCTAGATGTTCATGTATTGCTGACCTTGCGGCAGTTCGTCGTCAGTAATCCGGGTGACTTTGACCTTGGGGGGTTCTTCCGGCTAATAAGGGTATATTGCTCGTTCCCTGGTGGGACTGCATCAGAAAATTATTGTCCTGTCATCTTGGGACCTTGTGTCAGACCCGTGGGGAGTCCATTGTGCCTCCTCTCTGTACTACACTGTCACTTCTGGATTCATAAATTAGGGTCCATGAGAATGCCAGCGTGAGAACCGCACTCATCCAAGGTTACTGAGAGTAATCCTTGCCGCACCCTGCGTCATTTGCCTTGCCTCCAACGAAATTTCAAAAACTCCTGGAGCAAACAACATCGAGATGAGAGGATCTTGGAACTCGTCTGGACCATGTGTGGGACATTTCCGTATGTGGATCTTAAGAGACGTGCTTGACGGTTGTGGATCTTAGTGAGATCCCCCTTCTTCTGTCATGTCGTTCCATTCCGACAAGATCCTCTCCCCTCTTCAAGCTAATAAATAGAAAATCCTCTCGTGGAAAGCCGTAGTTTGACGTTTTCACAGTTATGACATTCCTCTTTCACTTTGTCTTCTTCTCGACTAAACTTCCTTATTGCCAATGGTACAAACCAGGATTGCTCCACTTTAGCCTTCAGAGTCAGTGGTCCAAACCCGAAAAGATTGGCCTTGTTCCATTCCCGAGGAAGAAGAAGAAGAAAGAGGCTCGTGTTTCTCGCGGACCAAGTGTGTCAATTTCCGGGAAATACAATTTTTCTACATATTGTCGAGGACTAGCGCATTACGCAAATGTTAGCCAGCCTTCTTCTCTTTCAGACTTTGATCCAAAGACCTTTGTCCTTCGCTTCAGCATGTTTTTTTTTTTCTTCGAAGCCTAAAAGGCCCTGAAGGTACAAAGAGACAAAAGAAGATAAAGCTGTGCTACAAACGTGGAAAAATGAATTCCGGGTAGTCTTAATTGAAAACTAATCCCCACTCATCACGTTTAAGAAAGACGATAAGTTTTTCGTTAACCAGCACACTCCTTGCAGGACAAGAAGAACAAGAAAGCGAAAGGTGTCCACTTAGAATGAAGGATTACAGATTTCATGGCGAAGACGTGAGGTACTCGTAATGGATGGATTTGCAAGCTTGTCAATTCCCTCCAAGTTTACAAGGGTCTTGTCCGCAAGACCGAACTATCTATCTATCTCTTGCCTCAATTGCGAGAACAATACATCAATGGCTTTCGGACTTCAAGTGGGTTTTGCGGCCAGCTTGACCCATATTAGGAAGGTGATGCATTGACACTGTCGAGAATAAAATCGCTTTGAAAACCCGGTGACCAAGTGTGTGTGTCTGAAAAAGGAGCCCAAATTCGAATGGAAGCGATTCCGATTGGATGAAAATTGAGCCATGGTGTCAAGGATTCAAGGGGGGTTCTTCCCAGTGCAAGATGTGAAATTCCTTGCTGAGAATGGAAAAATTTGTCAAAGGCAAATCAAGCGTAGACACTTGACAACACGGATTGCGAGTCGCCAAAATGGGGACACTGCAAACACACAACAAGGACGAGAGAACGACCGAAGAAGGGTTTGGCTTCGGGTGAGAATCTGAAATCTCGACATTCTTTGCTCTTCAAACGATCCAATAGATCCTTCAATCCGATCTGGACAACGCAAAGACGGGTGATAAATCCCGCAATTGAACTTGTCTCTTGTGTGAGAGGTTGAAATTTTTTACTCATGCATGGGGTCCGATAAGGAGTAAATTGTACACTTTTGAGTTGTCTTTATCGGTAGTGCGAATTCAAACCTGTAAAATTAAAGAACTCTCAGACCAAATTCTAAAACCGAAAAGTCAAACTTGCCTTGTATTGTGCATAAATTATTTTCAATTTGGCAGTAGTGATTTGTTTTCTTAATTTCATATTTACTTTATCCTTACCTTCTGTCAAAAAGACATTACGATTCTATCACATTTTTAACTTGAAATGAAACCGAATATTAGGAAGGAAATTTTTTCATTAAAATAAGTTTTTTTTTCGACGCTCCCCTAAAAGTGAAGTGACCCTTAAGAACTTAACTCATCAATGATTCATGGTAAAGTCTGAGAATTAGCCAAGTATTTTGATGCTTTCAACTCTTTCAGACCACTCAACCAATTTTAACCATTAAACTGCACAACTCAAACCCATCCATTTATTTCTGTTTCATTTTGGCTTGGCAGCAAAGTACAGATATCTCCTGAAGGTCAACGGAAAGGTGCCACGAATATACGGAAATGAGACTATTCGTTGCCAAGGCCAATTTTAGATTAAAGCTGCTTAGTGTCACAACAAATGTTCTTTGCCTTCATAATCAGGCTCATTTGCAAAAAAAGAGGAAGGCCACCACATCTGCGGAAATGAATTTCCAACCAGATTTCCAAGCCAAATGTGCAAAGCCTTGTCACGAGCACATACCCATTGCAAATAACTTATGAATCAGAGAAGAACTGTCTTGATTAGAGGATTTAGCTCGAATATCCATCCCATGTTCCCCTCTTTCCTAACGGTTTCGTTCCATGGCCTCATAAAGCGAGACAGACATACTTAAAGGCAGGTCTTGTGTCTACTTGATACCCTCAACCATTAGTGTCAATTTCCTTAGTCGAATTTCCCCTTCCTTCCTTCCTTCCTTGCCTTAGTTAGTCGAGAATAATGCCAATTGTTGTACTTTCTTAAAGGATCTCCCCTGTTGTTTCTGTTCCATGTTCGGAACACTCATTTTGAAATTCGTTCCGCACATTCACCCTGTCTCAGGAGACGAACTGGTTTTTCACTCGTTCCAAGGGGTGAAAATGTTTCCCCGCTGATAGAAACTTGACCAAATGACACGGAGGGTTTGAAAGAGTTGTACCCGTTTGCCGAAACAAAGGTCCTTGGAACTGAAACTGAACAAACGTGGAGGAAAAGTGAGTCTCTTTGAATTCTTGGCCAACGAGGAAAAAGGGCTTTTGTTCCACGATGAATAGATTCCCGTGCTTCAGTTGGTTGATCATCACCTTCAATTACCGCACACAGGCGCAGAGATGGGCTCACCCAAATTTGCCAAATCACTACACTTTTAATGAGGGATCATAAATCAAGGCAAACCACTTAGGACCACCCTAAACCCAGGTTCAATACATAATCCCAAGGGAATGAACCGTCTGAGACCTTTCATACATACAACTTAAGTTTCTTGAAAGATCTTTCCCGATTTGAAATGATCTCTAGCTTGAAATAGCCATACGAATGAATGGTATATCAATGTCTGTCAGTGAAAGAGAGCTTTTCTAAAAGTCTTTCCCTCCCGAAATGGTGTGCCATGAAATCGGTCTCTTTCCAACTGAGTTAACGTCGAGGCTTCCAAATGACTTTTGGTCATGCGAAAATCAGAGTTCGTAGAAGAAGAACCCTCCTCACTCTCATGGTGTGCGACAACAAGGCTACGTACATACAGTTTAGAGGCAACCAGTAAAAAACCAACCACATCGTACTTGCACCAGCCCAAATACCTCTCAGACCAATCAAATTGATTCCAGGCGTAATTTCCTGGGCTCAGATTGAGACGATCCCGTGATCAAATCCATTTGGGATTGCACCAAATTCTGTCTTCCCATATTAAGGCCATCTCAGAGTCAACTAGCACACATTACGAAGAAACACATGAATTCCAATCTTGGCACCACTTGCACTCGAGTTTGCCAATAATTGAAGTCGCGTCAACGCGATCCTCGTTTTGCATTGCATGAAGGAACACTCGAGTTTGAGCATAACTGAAGCGAGATCCCATAATCCGTTTACAACAAAAGAGTAAAAATTCTACTTAATCTTTAAGACAATGGATTTTTTTTTCGTCGGACCGCTTCACAACCGGATCGTTGTGGTAGAACCATCTCTTTAGTGATAACATGGGTCCATGGTTCGAGTAGTCCATGATGTTCCCTGTCCATGAATGAAACCGAGTGCGAGGGTGGAACGCTCTCAAGAGGCCAATACTAATATCTTATTCTCGAGCTTAGGACAACGAAGGATCCAACCAGATTGGTCCAAGCCTTGTGGTGATGATGGTGTTGCCACTTTCCTTGTCATTGAAGTGCTAATAAAGTGCACCAGTTCGAGTGGAACAAAGCATACATGGCCGAGGCACATAAATCTTGGCCAAACACCAAACAATGGTCATGTAGTTCAGTTTTCCTTTAGTTTTTGGACGTCGTAAACATATTTGGATGACATTTCAACAATAGACCGAGCTTGGTTTCAGACATTGTGTTCTAATGGAACAAGGTCGAACAAGTATGGTTGGTTCATGGGCAGGCGGCATTTTGAGGTAAAATGTTTGGGTCTACTTCACGCTTTCCAATGCACCTTGGAAATAGGATGTCAATATTTGAAGGCTTCGAGGATGTTGTCCATTCTTTGTGCTCTTCCTTCCTGCTTCCACGAGTGCATCCTGTCTTTATCATCATCATCATTATTGTCGCCCATGGGGAAATTGGTCCCTCTTGACGAGCCTCCTCGTCCTCAGTTATGCAGGATTCGTGATAATTGTCATGTTCATTGAACCTTGGCAAATATGCATGCCTGTGAGTTTGCAAGTGGGCCAAGAGGGCTCCAAGAATGACAAATGCGCAAACAAGGTGTGACTTGAACCAATATAATTATATCCAGGGAGACACGCGTCCCTCCCTGATTCGAGATGTATGTAGTTGAGTAAGTCCCAATCATCCCTGCCTACTTTGGTTTCATTCCCAAATCAGGATTCATTGCAAACGATATTGCATTGCTCAATCCATTTGCCCTGAGCCTCATTAAAGGAATTGACTTTATTCAAGTTGTCAGAATCTACGAAAAGTTCGAGGCATTCTAGATATTTCAGAGCCGCACTTCTTGCTAGAAATTTATCAAAGGAATGAAATTGGATCTTTTCCGCACGTTTGGAGCTGAATCTGCTGTATTTTACTCTAATAAATAGATTCGCATTGTTATTTGCCTCTCACTCCCTAATTGTGCAAACACACAATGCTTGATTACCCTGACTCTGATCTGCTAGGATGAGCTACCTCATCTTTTCACAGTCCTTTACAAATTGCAATGGCCCTCTCTGATTCATAACATATTTTATTCGTTAAAAAAACAACCGTCAAGCTATTCATGCAAGGCTTTTCATCAGCTCCATGACCAGAGAAATCTGAAAGCACTTGGGTATATTTTTTTGATCAAATCATTAAAGTCTGGTAACAAAATAATGCCATCCGGCTTGAAGCATGAGCTCATTCACGTATTTTGTTCTTTTTCCTCCCTTGAAAATGTTACGGATATCATGTCGATATTTATTTTTCCGTGTAACAAGTAGCTGAGACGTCTCCAAATGTCTTGGACACAAAACTGGTCAGTGTTTTATGGACAAGATCCTACATGTAAGATGATATGACTTCTTTTTTTCCCCATGCAGTGCCGACAGCTCCATGGTCTTGGGTAAGATTGAACGAAAAAGCCTCGTTTGTTCGACGTGATGGACTCTGGCATATTAGGGAAGATATACCCACTTATTTGTGTACTCCAAAAACTATTCGGACAAGCCCTGCCAAAGATCCAAGGGACCCAGATAATGGAAAACGCATTTGATGTCATTGACCGTCCATGAACAAGGCTTCTTCCCGTTTCATCCGTTTGTAAAGTTACGCTGCGGATATTTCTTTCGAAAATTCCAAGAAGCACTAAATTTCCTGGAGTGGGAGGGCAGTGATGTGAAGTATAATGTCCAGAAGAATCAAATCAATTCCTTTCCTCTGCAAGTGAAGCTGTTCTAATATTGAGTGTATTTTGCATTTTAATTTTCATCTTAATTGAACACGTGAAAGAAAATTTATAATTTCATAAAGCCATTTAGTGAGGAAAGAACAGAAACATAACTTTTGTCTTCAATATTTAATTGAGCTGAAAATTGAAGTATGAAGTCGACCCAGTATGAGCAAGGTCTCATTGGTAGAAGATGGTAATTGATTTAATCCTACCTGAAAAAAATAATCTAATTGCTTGCCTCCCACTCCAGGAAATTCAGTGCTTCTTGAATATCCCTTCAATTTTCACCTGAATCGGATCGATAGGTGAGTAAAATTGCTGAACACACTTCTTTT
Organism: Tigriopus japonicus; assembly: GCA_010645155.1. Taxonomy (NCBI): domain Eukaryota; kingdom Metazoa; phylum Arthropoda; class Copepoda; order Harpacticoida; family Harpacticidae; genus Tigriopus; species Tigriopus japonicus. The sequence continues at coordinate 11,068,971 of CM021323.1, forward strand.
CCACCCCCTTTCTTTCGTTTCTAGATGCCAACTTAGCATTTGTACTGCCTCGTACAAGGAACAAACACCCCGCTGATAATAATGGCTAAATTCGAGTTAAGAACATGGGGAGGACTGTTTGAACAATCTCCCACACTCGTACCTCACACATTTTGTGAGGCTATAATTGCCCTTAAGAATCTGAAATGAACTCTTTATAGGAACGATTGGGAACACTTGAGAAAGCAAACAATGGCTTTATAGGGGTTCGCTTGACCAGAATAACGGGCTTTCGAGTGAAGACCATTTCAATATCCATAAATTAGGATCAAAATCACGAGCAGCAAGCACGAGTCCATTGTTCTGAACTGAAAATTGCCGGATTTTCTCCTCGAGGAAATCAAAACTCCGGGTTGTAATCCCTCTCAAGCTTGTGGAGGGGATAAACTCTCAGGTCATTACCACTGAATGTTAAAAAGAACTGCTCGAGGAATCTCTCCATAAAAAAGCCAAGCAAAAGAGCGGAGAATAAATTACGTTAATCTCCACTTGGAACACAAGTGATTTGGAAGCATTAGGGGGACAAAAACTAACCTGACGAACTTGATGATGACAAGAAGGAGGAGGATCCTTGATCAGAGTGACCCTGCCCCGCCCTGGGCGGGGCAGGGGGTAGAAAATACGGGTTCGATGGATTGCCCAGACCATCTGGCATTAATTTGTTAGTCTTGTTTAATGTGGATGAAAGATGAGCCAGGGTGGCTGTCAATTGCACAAACACATCGGCTGTCAGTCCAGCCACCATGGTGAAGACACCCGATCAGATGTTGGACACACAAAGCAACGAATATCACTGGATGGAAGAAACCCTTTTTTATCACCAACTTTCGCACTTCTCAAGGCCGAAAAACAGGCCCGGCTTGTGGTGTCTTAATCACATTATCTTTGATTTCCTCAATTTTCTCACACGATTTCATTACTTTTTCTCTCGCTCTCTTTCTTTAACTTACAGCCAAGACGAACTAAATCGAGGATGTCCGTTTTAGAGGCAGAGGCAAAGCGTTTCTCTTTGGAATGAGAACCAATTCGGCGTGTGAGGAGCCATTTGAAATCGAACTACTTCTCAGGTCTGTGTCTATTCAACGTCTGAAAGGGAAGGTCCAATGTTCCGGGAACACGAAGTTCCCCCTGCCTTCGTTTTCCAAGCTCTTTCCTCCCCCACGCAGATCAATTGGGAGCGGTGAATTGGCGAGCACACGCCCGTTCACGGTCTTTGAGCTCTCCCCGTTTCTCCTTGGAGTTTTTACTTCCAGTTCGAGGAAAGACGGAGAGAAACCGAGCAGAGAGGTATTGGTGATAGAAAGCTCACAAGGTGAAAAGAAATGAAACGACTCTTTTATTAGGTTCGTCTTGGCTCTCTAACTTGGATGTTGTTGTGAGAACTCGTCCTTGCAAAACTTTAAAATGTGAAGGAAATACTGAATATCCGACCACAATTGAAAATCAGTAACGTAATCGAATATTGAATGTAAAGGTTGCATTATTATTATTTTCTCGATCGAACTATGATCGTGAACTCTTACTAGCCTGATATCTCAATCGATGATTACGAACAAGGAAAGTAAGGCTTAAGCGCCAAATTCGATCGGGAATTTCGAAAAGGTTTAGATTCTTTCAAGCTAGAAATTCTTTTGTTCCGGTTTACGTACAGTACATAGGAATCCAGCCGAAGAGGAAGGGGTTTCTGCTAAATACCCTGGAAACTAAATCATTTTGTTAAATCTTTTTCTCTGCACTTCGATAACAGTAACGCTATCATGGGTGTTAGAATAAGTGTTAGTAAATTACACGTTTCAATTATACATAAGCGACATCTTTATTTGGTTACGATCGATTTCATTACCTTGACTTTTCATGGAAGGGATTTTTACCTTTGTAATCAGGCAAGACCAAAAAGTGGTCAATCGTTTATTCGGCCAACCTAAAGGTTTGAAAAATCCCAACAACTGTGACCCTCTTAAGCCGCTTTTACACACTTGTAACATTGATTGTGGGCGTTTGGATGAAAAAAGATACCTAAACTTTCCTTTGCTGAACACTTCAACGCATACATCACTTGTGCATACAAAATACATAAAAAAAGTCTCATGAAGCATTGTGAGCAAACAATCCGCCTGAAAAATCCACTGCAAGACATCAGGTAACAAAACTTAAGAAACCTCTGGATTGAATAATTCGCAACATTTGTTGGTCACATTTGGAAATTAGAGGTCGGTTGTTGAGGTAACGTGGAAGTATACGTAATAGAAGAATATCTAGAAGCATAGAAGAAGCATTTGAAATGGAGTAGAAATAACCATGCTGAATCAAGTTTCGCTACATACGCTGCGTTTTTCAATCGCGATGCCACTTACACCAAATTCCTCAAACGATACCCCTGCGTGCCCCAATATGCCAACAATGCATGCGAATGCGAAATCCTATGCGAAACCGAGCCCTTTACCACCGGGCTGGCAAGGTGTGTCCAACAGTGTTAGGAACCTGACCTTTCCGGAGGTGATGTCTGGACACATGCTGTCATTCACGGTCAAGGACTTGATAACACCTTACTGTTCTTGGCCCGACATCCCTTCGGAATATTGGCGGTCACGCACCTTCGTCCGGCTTCCTGCCCAATTCCATCAACGACGGGAACTGACGAAGGATCTGTTCAATCTGACCCACCCCCTCTACTACAATAACCAAGATTTTCATCATCTCCCTCTACCCAACTGCATTTGTTCTGTCTGTCAATCTCCTCTTCATTTCTTTCATGTGCACTGATACATATTCCAGTCAACTCACTGTGATATCACAATATTGTTCGTGTATTGTAACGTATTTTTAACTTTTGACATGTCACTATAGTCGCAATAAACGTATTATTATTATTATTAATTACGTATATTTTCGATGAGAGGATAAGTATTGAACAATACTCACCTTTCAAAAACAAACGAGTAGAACAACTTATCTTGCATATTGAATTTGACACTATGAAAGGTCATGGGACCAGTGGAACATTCTCATGGCATTAAGTTGGCATCCTCGTGTGCCTGAAGAGGATTACTGATGTCAGAACTGCGGCCAAGCGTTAAGAAAATGCACTTTGAAATGGTCTCATCTAACACGGAAGTACAGGAAACTACTTCCCAACCAACTGAAAGCCAATCTTTAACACGACCACTCGGAGGTCGCTTGACAAAAAATACGGATCCTTTCGACATGTTATGAACACTGTCTATCTTTTCTGATCTTTACGACACCCGAAATGGTTGCCATAAAATTTTCACTTGCTGGAGTGTCCCTCTGTGCCTTATGAATTCCCAAGATATTCATTACACCAGAGTCTTCCTTTGACCACCTTCATAAAAAGGAAAGTAATACCATTCACCTTCGACCTTGATTTGACCAAAGGTCAGTGCTTGGCAAAATGATTTCCCTAATGGTAAATCAAAGGTAGTTGCTCACTAGTTTCTCAGCTGTTTGAAATACTGTACTCTTGGAGTAAACAATGATTTTAAAGCTAAAAGTGCATCCGGTTTGAGCTTGGTCCTCCCAATTGTGAGTAGATATGTCATAAAAAGTTTGTTCATAAACATTATAATTTACATTAAATAATCGTGCAACAAGTATTTTTCACACGATAAAAACGTAACTACTCGAAGAAAGTAAATGAGGGAATAAGGTCAAAGTGCAACTTCAAAATTTACCCTCATGACAAAATTTGGCCAAAGATTTGCAAATTTGTGGTCTAGTTAAGAAACCAATATTTGCGTGAGACTTTTTAGGGACTTTGTTTTTTTTTTAATGAGGCATTATTGTGTTTAGTGACTTTACCAATACTGAGCACTCTCTCAAGTAAATGGAACCATTTGTGATGAAACCTCAAATATTTCAGATTTTAGAGTGTAATTTCCGTATAGTAAAAAGCGATCTCGCAGATCCCTAATCATAGCGAATCTTCTACCTAGACCAGATTTCAAACTAGACCACTCTAGTAAAAGTGTAAATGAGATGTGGTGGAACACAATTTGGTTGGCCGGGTGAGTTTCCTTTCTCGTCGAGATGTGTCATTTGAAACTCGGTTCATGACAAGACGCCAAGGACATCGGAGTTAGACTCTTGGTACTTTGTCGGACATGTTGAGCTCGGGTTCGTCGAAAGAGTTTTGGGCAACAGCCCTTTCTTTGTACCTTGTGGAACTACTTTGTGAATGGCGACATTGGTGAGAAAAGTTAGCCCAAGAAGGTGAGATATCCATGTGAAGAAACTATGATGAATGTCCCAGGTCAATTTGTCTGCACCTTATTTACAAGATTGACTAGAGTATATTTTTACGAGCTTCTCCGAGATGAACGAAGGTGCATCCTGTTAGTGGAACATGCCGTTCTCCAGCAACTCACCTTGACATTGGATGGAACGATCCATGTTCCAAACATGTTCCACGCAGGCCGGACGTTCATTGTTTGTATGGGATCACTCATGATGGAACATCCATCCGTCTCACAGTTCCATTGTTACTTGATTCTATCTGAGTTCATCAGAGAGGTCCATTGGAACAATGCGAGAGGTCTAGTAGCAGTTTCCTTGGAATACTTTTGTTTTCGAGTACCCTCGAAAAATGGGGACCACCCCTGGATTTAAAGCAGCTGTTGTGAATGGAGTGGAATGGCTAAAGCCGCTTCACATTTATCAATTGGAGCCATGCATTTCCAAGTTCCAACTCACTTTGCGGATCAAGTTTTCTCTCTGTTTCGTTCGTTTTTGTTGAGCCATGGGACTTTTGTCAACCCGACTGTGGTAGTAAAATAGAATAAATTTCATCCGGAAAAGTTCTCCCTCCGCAAGTTATTCCAGGTCACTGCAGTATCGATCGTATCAACTTTGGAACGAGCCCAAGCATGCACCTTTGTTATTTACCGCACATATGGCTTTCAATTCAACAAGATTGATGGTTTGTACTGTATGCAGGTAATAGGGACTGAATATCCGCACATTGTCAACTTCTTGAGACGCCAGTAAATTTCATCCTCCGACAAACTTGATGTAGTATGTTGAGCTCAAAAATGAGAAAAGGGCAAACAAAGGTGGCCTTTTATTTAGGACTCGTCTGGTGAGCTTCTTTCTCAACCAAGAACGTGGAAGGGTGGTTTTATTCGGCCGTTTTTACTCGGAAAGCAGTCGGAAATCAAGTCATTTGTTATTGTTTGTCGAGGTGGTGGGCAGGATCCCTTTGGTGAAGATCTTCTTACTCCATCTCACATCAGATGGAACTCACCAGCCATTTAAACGCCATTTTCCCCTTCCAAGACCCGACCACAATTAATTATGGCCTTGCCTCATAATTCAGTGTTGTAATTTGGAACAACTTTGAAAATTCTAGTTGGTCTCGAGATTGTTTTGGTCTCAAGTATCCATGCTTGATTTTTAGAAAGCTGACTAAGTGATGACAAATTTTAGAAGAACTTTATGTTTGGCTTTAGAAATGGCAAGACAAGTGCTCATCTCGCAATCCTGAAGAGGTCACGTAGCATCTCTCTCCGGGAACGATCCAAAACAGGGCTTGGAGCAAATATAACTTGACAGAGTTTTTGCTCAAAATTCCAACCCAATAAAAACTTTGGCAATGAATTGCAAAATTGCCTTAGATAGTAACGACAACCAGGAAAGCTGGATGCCAGCCAATGGAACCTATATTCGACCTTGTTAAGTTGTCATTCGGAAATCGGTTTTCTCAGCGCACTGTACTTCGTTCCAAACAAACCCTCGAAAAAAACACTTCCCATTCTTTTTAGGAATCCCGATTTGATCAAGTTGTGCTCCGGAAACTTGAAATGTTGACAAAAAGGCTAATGAGTTAGTTCCCCTGTTTTTCCTACTTCCTAGCCTTTCCACGAAACGGACCTTTTTTGCCACCACTCATCTTAGAAAAGAGCTGTGATGTCGACCTAGAAAGCCATTTGAACTGCACCATACGTAGTAGGAGCTCATCAAGGCTAACAGTTTACGAGTCATGTAGTAAAATCTGGGCCTCTTAAACCAAAGAAAGTGAGATGGATCTAGAAAAAGGGTCTATGTGTTGTGTCTTGTTATATATACAGTGTAACACCAAAGTTGTGAGCCCATAGAGAAAAATAACATTTCATTTATAAGCCCAATTGTTTAATTCATTATATTTTGTCGTGATTTCGTTTCAGAAACTTATGAGAGGAGCCCCAAAAAATGATATACAGTACGTAAAAGAACCGATATAAGGTCGGTTGTTAAGGTAGTTTTGAATCATAGAAGAAGCACATCTGGAAGCATAAAAGAGCATGAAATAAACATATGAGGCGAAGTGGAAATAACCATACTCGATCAAGTTTTAATACAAACGCTGCGATTGAAAAACACAGCTTAAGTAGTAAAACTTGATGGAGCATGGCCATATGATTCTTTTGTGTTTCTTCTATGCTTCTAGATATGCTTTTACATACTTCAAAACTACCTCAACAACCGACCTATAAACTTCTTCTAGGCCCAAGCGTTCATTTACCTGCATAATTAAAAGGATAGAGAATGAATGAGTCCAAGGCTTTAATGTCACACCGTGACTAATCCAAAACCAGGGCACTTAATAGACATCAGAGTGAACTGAAAACTCAACCAAGACTTCCCATGTGGTCTAGAAACTATCGTCTTTTTTCAAGCAACAAAGAGAAGTTCCATTGGGCCGGGTAAAGACGACCTTGAGTACCCACTAAACCAAATTGGAAGATGGCATTATTTGGATCAGCCAGTCGTGTTCCAGTCTCATTCAATCCTTTGATATTGGCATCGATCAGCAATCCGGTGTCAAAGCTAAAGCTAAAGGGTGCTGCTCCTCCTCCTTTCAAATGAACTGAGGGCCCTAAATCGAATGTACAGTACAGTATTTCCAAATAATCGATAAGGGAACAACGATCAAAGCGGCAAGATGGAAAAAAGAGGAAAACCCCTGAAGCGTTGTCATCCCTGACAAGATGGAAACAAGGACGGAAGTAAGGTCGTAGTCTTGGAGAGGTATGTAGATACACATCTGTCAATCCACTTGACTAGGACATAAGTCACAGTACGTCGTTGTACTCGCTTTGGAGACATTTTTGGCGCTGAACCCTGGCAAGGTCATGACTTACTAATGTAGGGACGTTTTTAGAACAGAATCATTCATCTTTTGAGTATGAAGTGAATATTGTACTTTATGGTATATCAAGTGACAGGTCAGAATATATGATCAAAAGGTTGAATTCGGATGTAAGTCTTGTTAGATCGGGTTAAGACATGAAATGATTCTGACAAGGGTTTCCATAGTTCTGGGGATTTGTGGATTTGCGCTTTTGCTCTTTGGCTCTTGAATCTCAAGTGATGATTAAGCCAGGCTTGTATTACCGGATTACCAAGTTTGCTTGAAAATCAATGGATTATTTCATTTTTGATACTTGATATTTCACCACTGACATCGATAAAGAATCCGTAAAAAGGCCACTTGAACTTGATCAACTAATCCATTACTTGTCGTGCTGACACTAGGTCACTTGTTGAGGTAGTTAGGAAGTATAGTAGAAGCATACCTAGAAACACAAAAGAAGCATATGAGATGGAATAGAAATAGCCATGTTCGATCAAGTTTTACAAAATAAGTTGCGTTTTTCAATCGCACCAATTGTAATTTCAATTGTATTTTCAACAATTTAAATTGTACCAAAACTTGATCGAGCATGGCTATTTCTACTTCATGTCAAATGCTTCTTTTATACTTTTTCTATGCTTCTACCATACTTCCAAAGTACCTCAACAACCGACAAACCAAATGCAGAAGTGCGCATAAATGTTCAAATTGCAAAACCCTGCCAAAATTTTGCTCTTAATCAATCATCTGGAAAGGTTTTGAAAGCGACAATGCTTGACTGTCGTCGAGGCTAGACCATCTCGATTTAGTTATAATTTAAATTCATCCATAGATCTCTCTTTCTCTCACTCTCTATTTCTCTGGCTGGCCAAAGGGGGGTTTGTCTGACAAGTTTCTGCGGATCTTCTTCGTCTTCTTATTTGGTTCCAAGAAGTCGCCAAGTGACGTGACATGAATTCTCAATGAGCAAAAGTGTGCTTGACAAAAACTGTCTCGAAATGAAAACTTTTTGCACTCTGCGCTTAGAAGCAAGGAGATTTCTCTCCATTCAACTGACTGACTGACTGGCTGACTTACTTACTGACTAGAAGTCCGGTCATTTCAGGGCTCAAATTGAGGCCAATGCTTGGGACATTGATCCGTGGAAATGAATGTTTCATTTTGCTTGCCCAGCTCTTTCATCAACGAAGGAGCGACGCGTTGGGGACGACATGGAATATCGCACTTTCATCTTGTTCATAGCCTAATTCTTGATATGTTAGACATTTATGTATTTTTTTCTCAGGAGTAAGGGTTTAAATTAAATTTGTGGCCGCGCGTGTTCCATTGAATGCACTCTCACTAAATGCATCTTTAAAAATGTTGTGTTACATCAAGGGTTTTGATACCTTGCCACGGTGGTGGCTCAAATGCCAAGACTTCTAATGACATTTTTCAGTGTCAGAGTATTAAAATGATGATATCTTGTGAAAATGTATATCTTAAAAGCAGTTGAAATAACTAAATAACTGCTTAATTATTAACTGTATTAATAATAAATTATTAAATTAAAAATAAAATATTTTCCCAAACCATTCTAATAGAAATTGAGAGGGTCCCTAGTTATGCATGGAAGCGAAATTTGATCAATATCTATTAAGCAGATAATTAGTTATCATTACTTTAAAACTTTAAATTAATCAAATAATGCCATGAAAAGCTTCAGCTATATGTTGAAACGTTGCCAAGAAATATAATATACACTTCCAATGTCCCAAAAATAAAGGATAATTTTTCGTTTTCCTAAGATTCTGCCTTGGTTGTAAGATTGATATATTTTATGACTTAAAACTAACTTAAAGCGTTCATTTTTAATATTTGAATATATGAAGCAACTTAGAAATTTGAAAAAGTCTATTATGGTATATTATAAAGTATAATAGTAGTATATAGTATACTGTAGTAGTATAAAGTATATTATCTGAGAAATATTATTTGATCAATAGAAATTGATTAAATTTCGCTTCAATTCATAACTAAGGACCCTCTATCAATATGGTTTGGGAAAATATGTTAATTTTAGTGGCTTTGAGTGAAATGATATAGTTATTTGAGCTACTATTAAGATATAAATTTTCAGAAAATATATTTTTCATGATACTCTGACATAAAAATCGTCATCAGAAGTCTTAGCATTGGAGCACACACTTGAACAGAAATTTTAACCATCGTGTAGCCCAAAGCCTTCATATTTTGTTCACATCAAGCATTGGAAGCGAAGTTATTATTTTTTCTGATACGATACCTTGTTTTAAAGTCTCCTTCTGGGTAAAGTTGTTTTCAAATTGGACAAGTCGTTTATATCAGAATGTTGATTAAGGGTTATGGGAGGCACTCGAACCAAATTAAGATCTTGATGTCAGTCAATCATGAAACATAGGTAGGTGTGTCCTTAGTGGGAATATAAGAAGCTTAATCCTCCTGATTGGTTCTAGTTGTATGTAAATTTGAACAAGAAGTGTTTCTTGTCCACTTTTAAGGGGTTCGTGGGCATGATCAATTTGATCCAAAAAGGATCTTTCTTGCTCTCAAAGTGGTAGCTTCTTTATAAAGTCAAGATATTTTTTCTTGAAGGCCTTATGGCTTGCTGCTGTCTTTAGTTCATCGGGGAGTGCGTTCCAAACCCGCACTGCTCGTGGGATGAAGGATTGTCTCAGATTTTGTCGAGAAGGAGGAAGAGCCAGGTTGAATTTTTCAGACGCTCGTGTTTCACGTGAATGCTGGACGAAACACAATCGATCTGTGACTCCAGGGATATCGCAAACCAGAGCGTTAAAAGTCTCTGTCAATGTACATTGAGCTGCAAGTTGATTAACTGCTGGAATGTTGGTTTTTGTATGAGGGTCTTGACCGGTACTTGGTCGGCAGTAAGATTTCCGAGACATGAAAATCCTTGATCTAGTAAGAGGAGCCTTGGACAGATAATCATAACTTATGAGAAAACCTACTAATTTTCAAAGTTATTCGTGTGGAATATTGTGTAAGGATGAGCTCCAAAAATACACCTTTTGAAATATTTGATTTATTTTTGCTTGTTACGCTTGAACAAAAATATCCGTTTCATTTCGTAGCTCGAAACAATAACGAAATTACATGGTTGCGTGATAAACATCAATACGTTGCGCCAAAATAGTTTTATGTGGCATTTCCGTTTCTTATTTAGCCGTTGGTTCACATAAAAGTCGCGCGAAGAGTTTGTTTGATGTCCCTCGTTATGGGCAAAAAGCGTGGACATCCGTTAAAGTCAGGTTGCACTGTGCATGCTCTCATGAAGCGACAAAAATCAGGAAAATAATGCTCAAAGTTCGACTAAATTAGTCTCAATAAAGCCTTTGAACGAATTTTAACCACATCAAATAGGACATTTGGTTACATTTTTGTCACATGTGATTCAAATATGATGAATTTGTGTCTACCCGAATAGAAGCAAGGCTCATGGGGTTGTCTATGTACGCGTTTCTTCTACTGATGTGTTTCGAGTTCGGTTTTAGCTATAGAGTCCTTTAAGCGCAACCAGTGAAATGGAAAACACGTGCAACCTTTGTGCTTTAATACAGAAAATTTTGTTCTTGCGTGTTTAATATACAATGAGAAGTTCGAAAAATTATCAAACGTTTGTGGCAGGGTGCAATTTTTGAAGCTGTAATACTAAGGTGACCTCCCAGTCTTGTGTACTGTGACCTCCCAGTCAGCTGCTCGTTAAAGGACCCAATAGTGTTGCTCTTTTAGTCCTTGTTTAGGTTTTTGGGGCAGGAAGTGTGCCATAATTAGGGGTGTAGATTTCTGGCAAATAAAACATGACTGTTAGGCCCACAAAATGGCAAATAGACACTCTAAACTGGCGAATAAAAGGCAAATAAGCAAATAAAATGGCAAATAGACAAGAAAAATTGCCAAAAATAAGACAAAACTGTCAATCAAACTCTATATCTAAGTTCAAAAACAATTAAATGGAAGGCATTCGAGCCTGCAAAAGTATTGTCAAGACTTATTTTTGTTCAAGAGTGTCACTAATCGTGTCCAACGATCTGGCAAAACTTGATCTGTGGACACACTTATTTGTAATTT